>JACEVL010001363.1:0-42870 GCA_020284085.1 Aporrectodea caliginosa
ATTCACATGAGTAAATTGAAAACTGTGCACTCATTAATAAGCGACTATTTAAGCAAACTCGTATAACTTCTTTAGAGACAGAATATTGTTCGTCAATGTGGCGTTTACTGAGGAGAGATTAACGGTGTTAAATTAAAAGTTACTACTACGCAGAGCTGTTTGCGATAACTAGGAAGCAACTACCAATGTACGAACTTCATCTTTTTTAAGCGAGTTGCATTATATGTCCAAATAAATATATTATTTATTTGCATAAAATATATAATACGTAAGCTTACATAATTATGTGTATCGAGTAGTTACCGAGAATAGGTAAATTTCAAATAACATAGCAGATTTTCATATTCTAAATAAAGTTTTGACAACATTTCAAAAACGTTGTATTTATTTACTTACCATAAGAGACATACGCGTCTACTGGTTTCTTGTACAAAACGCTTCATCTCTTTCTATCGATCAATCAATCAATCAATTTCTGTTTATTCACAACACCAAGCTGACAGGTCGCAACTTGTAACAGGTAACAGATAGGAAAAATTGTCTCAGCTCTGAACAGTTAGTTATTAAAATGGGTTGAGATAGCAAATATTATCTCTGTTCTAACAGTTAGTTACTGAAGAAGAATTAGGCTAGTGGCAGTGTTAGTTAGGGCACCGAACGAGGTAACAATAAGGTATATAATACTGGAGAATAATGCATTTAGTAGATGTTTTTAAATAATACACGAGATATGAAATTGCGATCGTCCCTGGTTGGGAGGAGGAAACCGTGTGGTCTCGGTCTTAGCTCATAGCGGAGGTGGGGGCGGCTTGGAGGAAAGAGCCCACGCAGAACATGGCTTTCATTTGCGTTAATAGCCACGAATAGTCGGCCATCAGCTGAATCCGCCAGCTCCGCAGCTGTGGGAGCGTCAGGGCCAATAAGGCCTATGCGCTTCATCCTGGCTATCTGCTGTTCTATTCTTCCTCTGTCTTCGGCGGTTGCATAGCCCCACCATGCCGGGGAGGCATACATGAGTTGTGCTATGGTTGTCATCTTGGCAACAACATGCAATGACGGTGGGCAAAGGCCATGCGATTGCAAGACCCCCAGGGCATACATGGACGACGAAAAACACTGACATCTTCAACTAAAAAACTAGTTCATTTCTGTCACTTCAAAAGGTTTTCAGTAGTATAAGCAATATGAGCGTTTGACTATCAGTTTGAACCTAGTGAGAGTTTTAGCACAGTTTGAACGTAGTGAGAGTTTGGCTATCAGTTGGAACCGACTGAGAGTTTGAACACCACTTAGAACCTAATGAGAGTTTGAGAATCAGCCGCAATAGAAACAAGGTTTAAATTCCGAGTACGACAATCGCCACGAAACCCATTGTGGACACGGCAGCAAATCGCGCTCTACCCCACCCCACCCTCATCCTCTAGCCTGTTCCATTCATTTGGGTGGACCAGGTCATAGACGGATACAGACAGACGTCCACAAAATGGATAATCATTGTTAAAACTGACTTATACGACAAGCCATTGCGAAGGCGACCTCACGCTACCACATTGCTGCACCCGCTACTGCTGCTGCTGGTAGGAAGCCAATACACAGCCAATGGGAAAACGAACTGGTTCTACGAATAAATAAGCGGCTTTAATGGACGTACCCCACGCTTAGCCTGTTCCAGTCATTTGGGCAGCCTACGTAATTGGTAAAACAGACTGATAGCATAAGCCTTTGGAAGCCAATACACGTAATTATACATGGCCATTGCGAAAACAGACTATGCTGTAAGTTATAACGTATTCCATTTGTTAAAATGGGCAATTTAGACCAAATAGTGCGAGGATCGCTTACAACAGAGGTTCTTAACTTTTTTTGCACACAACACACCTAAATTTGTAGCCAAATTTGGCGACACACCATGCCATCGTCACAAGTGAACATCGTAAATGTTAAAAAACTGTTCAAGTTAAACTAGTTTATTTACTTAAATTTTTAATTGTTAACATTTTAAATGAATACAAATTTTGACATTGAATCCTTTCTAGTTTCTAATCATCTAATCATTTTCTAATTATTCTAAAATTCTAATTTCTAGGCCTACTGATCTAATTCTACGATTCTAATTCGTTTCTACGACTCTGAGTCGGCTTCTGTCCTCCCATCTAAGTTAACTTGAGTCTTAGTATATAGGTCTAACAGTTAATAAGATTTTTGTTCCTGGATTTTTCTTTGGATCAGATTAAAACGAGGATCTACCGTTCGTTGGGACAGAACATCGACCTATGACCAAATCCCTCATTATGACCACGTTGAGAATGACGAGAACTAAAAACTCAGCTACGATGACTAACTGAAATTTTCTGTGCGTGTAGCCTTAAATATCTGCTAACGTATAATGTGCCGAACCTCGGCACGGGTTGGCGCCTTTTCCCTTGCTGGTATTCCTGCCTGGTTGGCGCCTTTCATGCTCCTGTTGATATGTTAAGAAAGGGCGGGAATTATTGATCGATTTTCGTGGACCGCTTACGCGCCTTAATTCTGCATGCAAACAAGCCCGCGAACCGTCGCAGCGATTGGCGGGAAAGCACGGCTATATAAGGCGGAGAGTTGATGCGTGCAGCGGAACAGTTGACATCTGGTCGTCGAGAGAGAAGGACCTTCGCCTGTACTATGAGCTATGACAGTGTAGTTTTGGCGCGAAACGGCTTTGGCGCGCCTGAAGAACAATAGCCGCGGGAAGAACGGAGCGACACACAAAGAAAGCAACAAACTGTTCTTTGGTTTCGGTCGAGGGTTCGACGCCGAAGGTTGCAAGCTGTGGTGTTGAACAAGTCTTTCTTCCGGTGAGCGCTGTTGTTGACACAGAAGAAGGAAAAGTCTTCAAGGTGTCTGTGGTATAGAGGTCAGACGTATAAGATACTCGTACTCTAGTTCGAATCCTAATGATTGTCTATGTAATTAATATTATTGATTAGTAACTTGTCTATGTTATTATTGACGCTAATAGAAGTAATTGTGCAATTGAACTTTGAACATTAGTTTGATTACGCCACCAGAGGGCGCTGTATATGTGGCTGAATTGTTTGTGTTTTGACGTTAATCATCATTAAATACATTGAAATGGCGCAAGATGAATCTTCTTTGCCTAGTGGTAGAGTAAGTGATGAACTTTGGCAAAGCCTAGTTAGACGCCAAGATGAACAAACGGCCATATTGAAATTAATGATGACCAAGTTACATTTACTAGACACTAGAGGTCACACTGATTATGATGTTGCGGAGCATAAGAACCCGGATGCATCTCCATGCATTGGTCTGCAGACAGCAGAATCCGCGTACAAAATGTCCGATGTTGATTCCCTGGTATGTAATGAGAGCGACGCTACTCACCACTCGGTAGCACCGCTAGATGGAGGCCTTAGACGAAGTGCCCGGTTACAGAAATTGCTGGTGCCTCAACCGGATAAGGGAAAAGCTGCACCTTGTACTTCCTCCTTTACTCAGGCACAGGTTCGAATCCTTTCCCAAAATAACTTACCTGGTTACCAGTCTCCGCAACATCACGATCGACCGCTAGAGGGCGGCACGGTCGCTACAATAATATATTTTGTATGAATAAAATCACCAACAAACAGGAGTTCAAGCAATCAATCCCAGGAAACTGAGTTTCGAAATTGCTGTATTTTGTCATTACACAGTAAAAGATATTCAACAAATATGCTCATGGAGTTCGATTGTCCAAAGTTTTTTCGATAATTAATCAACAGCTTGTCTTATCTGCAGTGGAAAGGTAACCTACATTCTTTCTCTAGGTCTGTATGATCAGCAAATATGCACCAACAGATACAGACAGGTCTGCTGTCAGCATTTGGAAACCTTTCCCAGTCGCCATGCCTGGTATTCGAGCCTTTTCGTGTAAATAGCTGATGTCTTGAAGAACTGTGATGGACTGCTGGACGGTGAGGACATCGTGTGCCTTGGGCTGTGGATCATACTGATGTCGTCAATCATCATCCTATCCGCAACACCGTCCATTACCCCTCAACATTGTGTATCTATCAACTCTGGATTGAAACTCGATCGGTTTCAATTTCGTAGAGAATATCAACCACTGTCGATGCATTAGTAACAGTGGGTAATAGGCTACTATATAATAGTATATATATATAGACGTGTTAAACTCAAAATGTGGTGAGATTAAACTTTACGAGATCGGATTAAATTAAACTTTTGTAAAGACTGAGAAGAACCAATTAGTGCTAGGGAATTTCAGCCTTTTTTGACTTCAGTCTTGGCTATTTGAATTAAAAACTGCCATCAAAATTAAAAAGATGAAAACTTTAAACCAATGCTGCCATATTGACAAGGACATAGGCCTAATTAGACCCTACAGCTAACTTCACACAGGTTCATTGATTGTCATGGCTAGTGTCGTGACGTGACCGAGTGTGTTGAAGTTATAATGCCAATAACTACAACTGTTTATGCACTTAACGGATTGTTTTGGTTCAATCCGATATGGCTTATGTATCATTCCACCAGCATAACGCCATGAATATAATCAACAAACGTTTAAGAATTGCCTTTGGGTTCATCGTCTGCTAACATCGTTGATATATTAAGGCTAGAACCGGTTTCTCGTCTTCATGTACAAAACTATATGTACAGCGTTGTGTTTTGTGCTACTGGATAATTATTGTTGAAGATTTAAACACAATGATATATGCAAATAGCACCACGAGTGATAATTGCTACGGATGAGAACTGGCTTTTCAATTGCCCATGTTTTTAACACTAGAAGCACCAAAGGGGTCAATCTGACCCCTTTTGGTTTTTAGCGGAACGCACCTCGGCCCCAGATATAGCCCGGGTCCTGTAATTTCATGACTTCTCCTAACTTCGTAGGGTATACCCTCTGCCAAAATTTGAACTCAGGGGGATTCACAATTTCTGAGATTTTTGCTGTTCTACCTTTAAGCACCGAGGGGTCAATCTGACCCTTGTATTAGTACTTGCATGTCAGGCTACGCATTTCGTGTGTTTTATTCAATAATATTATAGATCAAAGCTAATTACGTAATCAAATTTGAGAAGATATGCGATCTGGCGAGAGGAGAGGAGATCAGGTGAGAAGATAGGAGATCTGGTGAGAGAAGAGGATATCTAGTTAGAGGAGAGGAGATCTGGTGAGAGGAAAGAAGATCTGGTCAGAGGATAGAAGATCAGATGAGAGGATAGGAGATCTTGTGAGAGGATAGGAGATCTGGCGAGAGGAGATGAGATCTGGTGAGAGAAGAGGAGATCTGGTGAGAGGAGAGGAGATCAGGTGAGAGGATAGGATATCTGGTGAGAGAAGAGGAGATCTGGTGAGAGGATAGGAGATCTGGCGAGAGGAGAGGACATTTGGCAATGGGAAAGCAGCTCTGGGGAGAGAAGAGGAGATCTGGTGAGAGGATAGGAGGTCTGGTGAGAGGAAAGAATATCTGGTCACAGCAGAGATCTGCTGAGAGGATAGTAGGTCTGGTGAGAGGAGAGGAGATCAAGTGAGAGGATAGAAGATGTGGCGAAAATGATGATTTGGTTAGAGGAGCGGAGATGTGGTTAGAGGAGAGGAGATCTTGTGAGAAGAGATCTGGGAGAGGAGAACAGATCTGGTGAGAGAAGAGGATATCTGGTGAGAGGAGAGGATATCTAGTTGGAGAAAAGAAGATCTGGTCAGAGAAGAGATCTGGTGAGAGGATAGGAGGTAAGGTGAGAGGATGTGGGAACTGGCGAGAAGGATGACTTCGTGAGAGGAGATCTGGTGAGAGGAGATGAGATCTGGTGAGTGGAGAGGGATCTGGTGAGAGAAGAGGATATCTGGTGAGAGGGTAGTAGATCTGGTGAGAAGAGAGGAGATCAAGTAAGAGGATGGAAGAACTGGCGAGAAAAAGGATGACTTAGTGAGGCTAGATCTGGTGAGAGGAGATGAGATCTGATGAGTGGAGAGAGATCTTGGGAGAGGAAAGAATATCTGGTCAGAGGAGAGGAGATCTGGTGAAAAAAGAGGAGATCTGGTGCGAAGATAGAAGAGATCTGGTGAAAAAAGAGGAGATCTGGTGAGAAGATAGAACATCTGGCGAGAGGAGAAAAGATCTTGTGAAAGGAGAGATCTGGTGAGAGGGTTGGAGATTTGGTGAGAAGATAGGGTTAGGTCTGGTGAGAGGATAGGAAAACTGACGAGAGGAGATGAGATCTGGTGACAGAAGAGGATATCTGGTGAGGAGGATAGGAGGTCTGGTGAGAGGAAATAAGATCTGGTCACAGCAGAGATCTGCTGAGAGGATAGTAGGTCTGGTGAGAGGAGAGGAGATCAAGTGAGAGGATAGAAGATCTGGCGAAAAGGATGATTTGGTGAGAGAAGCGGAGATGTGGTTAGAGGAGAGGAGATCTTGTGAGAAGAGATCTGGGGGAGAGGAGAACAGATCTGGGGAGAGAAGAGGATATCTGGTGAGAGGAGAGGATATCTAGTGGGAGAAAGAAGATCTGGTCAGAGAAGAGATCTGGTGAGAGGATAGGAGGTCAGGTGAGAGGGTAGTAGATCTGGTGAGAGGAGATCAAGTGAGAGGAAGGGAGAACTGGCGAGAAGAAGGAAGACTTGGTGAGAGGAGATCTGGTGAGAGTAGAGAAGATCTGGTGAGATGAGAGGAGATCTGGTGAGAGGAAAGAATATCTGGTCAGAGGAGAGGAGATATGGTGAGAGGATAGGAGATCTGGTGATAAGATAGAAGATCTGGTGAAAGGAGAGGAGATCTGGTGAGTGGAGAGATCTGGTGAGAGGGTTGGCGATTTGGTGAGAAGAGAGGGTGAGCTCCGGTGAGAGGATATGAAATCTTGTTAGAGGATAGAAGATTTTGGCTAGAAGATAGGGTGAGATCTTGTGAGAGGATAGGAATTCTGGTGAGAGGATAGAAGATCTGGTGAGTGGATTGGATCATCCCATTCCAACTTACTCATTACACTTGTTTATGCTAATGTAATCCATGTTAATAAAGTTGGTAGTCAATTTAATTGAATTTGCAATTGACTTTGCATTATAAATTATGTGGGGTCTAAATGACCCATTCGGTGCTTCTAGGAAGTTCGATTTCTCGGTGCTTCTGGTGTTAAAACCTTGCTGATGGTACACATGACCAGCGTAAGGTTTGAAACAATTGGAACAGAACTGTTTTATGTCTTACGAATGTCACTAGTGTTGTAGGCCTAGTTAGTTAAATTTTTATTTTTGAACTGTGCAGCTTTTATAATAATTTATTAATGTAAAGGCGCAGTCGCGTAGCTACGATTTAATAGAGAATGTGACTCACTCTGTAGGTCTAGAAACTGTAGTGAGGGCTATGAAGGCAAGCGTTAGCCAAAGGCATACGGGTTGGGCTGAGTTATGGCGCTATATGTATACCGTAGTCGTTTTACACTTGCAAAGAATAACTTGTGTAGGCTACTTACCAGATGTTAAATCACGCGATGTAAACGATAGTTTCATAAGCAGACCAACTCTGAGCCTAACGCACAAACTGTTCAATGCGGGCTTGGCAGGGTAAGATGATCGGTGGAAAGGGTGATGACTAAATTATGAGCTGCGGGTGGATCCTAATTCGTTTTAATCCATTGTATGGATTCGCATTTTAATGCGTTCTTTTTCGATGTGTTGTCGCTTTCATTTGCACAATACTTTCTTAGTAGCATAGTTTGAGGTCTAAAGGTAGGCTACTTGTTTTACTTTATATCAGTTTTACATAGATCTTACGATTATTTTTAGGTACAGTAAAGTCTACTATAGACCATTATATTTTGTGTTCCTATTAATAGCCTTAGCCGTTGTTTGATGTTGTCTTGGTTATGTATAAAATAAAATTATCAGGTGTTTGTGCCTAACCTGAATATGGTCTGACACATGAACCTGACCAGGGGCGCCGTTAGGCGTACGCACTTACGCAAATGCGTACAGCGCTGAAAGGCTAAGAAGTGAAAAATTGCAAATGAAAAAAGTGAAATCTCTATTGTTCGGTATTGGCGCCCAAATACCTAGCCACGCCGCTCAATATAATGTCAAGAATGATTTTACCCACCATATAGGTCTGTACTTGGCTGAGTAACTGTAATATGTAACTGTTCTTATGCATATTTTTGGCAATGATTTAAAAAAATTAATCCCGGATGTTGAAGAATTAAAAAAACTAAAAAATTAATATTCTTAATATTCGTTGGCCAGTTTTAATATTCGTCAATATTAGTCAATTTCTAAAAATCTTAATATTCGTAATATTCGCATACTCGTTCTATGCCTCACTCCCTTCCAGGTGCACTAAATCACTTACTCAACATCATCACTCAGATTTCAGCCTGGATGACCGCTAACCTGCTATATCTTAACCGTTCAAAAACAGAATTCCTCATTATTGGCCTCCGCGAGCAATTAAACAAACTAGCCTATCCTCCGACCTTTGTCCAACAGATCTCACTTCTCCCCGTACCTTAGGCTACTGTTCTCTAGTAGGCCTATGAGAATTGTAGAAAAAAGACTGGGGGTCAGTCATTGATCCACTTGGAGTTGGGGTGTGCAATGAAGACTTAATAATGGGGTATTAAGAAAGACTAAGGGTTTTGTGGGCGCTGAGAAATTTTCGAAGATTGCATTTAGTGAATTAGTTGTAGTAGGCTAAGAAAACTATACTAACTTACTAAGCATAGTAGTGCAAACAACGTCAGTAACGTCATTATTTACAACAGGTCGTTTCCGATAATTTTTCAAAAAGGCCTATGAAAATCTATCGACTTAGATTATTTTCTAAGTCGACTTAGAAAATAATTAGAAAATAGTCTATCGACTTAGAAAATAATTAGAAAATAGTCTATCGACTTAGAAAATAATTAGAAAATATGACTTAGAAAATAATTAGAAAATATGACTTAGAAAATAATTAGAAAATATGACTTAGAAAATAATTAGAAAATATGACTTAGAAAATAATTAGAAAATAATGACTTAGAAAATAATTAGAAAATATGACTTAGAAAATAATTAGAAAATAAGACTTAGAAAATAATTAGAAAATATGACTTAGAGAAAATATGACTTAGAAAATAATTAGAAAATAAGACTTAGAAAATAATTAGAAAATATGACTTTGAAAATATGACTTAGAAAATATGACTTAGAAAATATGACTTAGAAAATATGACTTAGAAAATATGACTTAGAAAATAATTAGAAAATATGACTTAGAAAATAATTAGAAAATATGACTTAGAAAATAATTAGAAAATATGACTTAGAAAATAATTAGAAAATATGACTTAGAAAATAATTAGAAAATATGACTTAGAAAATATGACTTAGAAAATAATTAGAAAATATGACTTAGAAAATAATTAGAAAATATGACTTAGAAAATAATTAGAAAATATGACTTAGAAAATAATTAGAAAATATGACTTAGAAAATAATTAGAAAATATGACTTAGAAAATAATTAGAAAATATGACTTAGAAAATAATTAGAAAATATGACTTAGAAAATAATTAGAAAATATGACTTAGAAAATAATTAGAAAATATGACTTAGAAAATAATTAGAAAATATGACTTAGAAAATAATTAGAAAATATGACTTAGAAAATAATTAGAAAATATGACTTAGAAAATAATTAGAAAATATGACTTAGAAAATAATTAGAAAATATGACTTAGAAAATAATTAGAAAATATGACTTAGAAAATAATTAGAAAATATGACTTAGAAAATATGACTTAGAAAATATGATTAGAAAATAAGACTTAGAAAATAATTAGAAAATATGACTTAGAAAATATGACTTAGAAAATATGACTTAGAAAATATGACTTAGAAAATAATTAGAAAATATGACTTAGAAAATAATTAGAAAAATATGACTTAGAAAATAATTAGAAAATATGACTTAGAAAATATGACTTAGAAAATAATTAGAAAATATGACTTAGAAAATAATTAGAAAATATGACTTAGAAAATAATTAGAAAATATGACTTAGAAAATAATTAGAAAATATGACTTAGAAAATAATTAGAAAATATGACTTAGAAAATAATTAGAAAATATGACTTAGAAAATAATTAGAAAATATGACTTAGAAAATAATTAGAAAATATGACTTAGAAAATAATTAGAAAATATGACTTAGAAAATAATTAGAAAATATGACTTAGAAAATAATTAGAAAATATGACTTAGAAAATAATTAGAAAATATGACTTAGAAAATAATTAGAAAATATGACTTAGAAAATAATTAGAAAATATGACTTAGAAAATAATTAGAAAATATGACTTAGAAAATAATTAGAAAATATGACTTAGAAAATATGACTTAGAAAATATGACTTAGAAAATATGACTTAGAAAATAATTAGAAAATATGACTTAGAAAATAATTAGAAAATATGACTTAGAAAATAATTAGAAAATATGACTTAGAAAATAATTAGAAAATATGACTTAGAAAATAATTAGAAAATATGACTTAGAAAATAATTAGAAAATATGACTTAGAAAATAATTAGAAAATATGACTTAGAAAATATGACTTAGAAAATATGATTAGAAAATATGACTTAGAAAAAAATTAGAAAATATGACTTAGAAAATAATTAGAAAATATGACTTAGAAAATATGACTTAGAAAATAATTAGAAAATATGACTTAGAAAATAATTAGAAAATATGACTTAGAAAATAATTAGAAAATATGACTTAGAAAATATGACTTAGAAAATAATTAGAAAATATGACTTAGAAAATAATTAGAAAATATGACTTAGAAAATAATTAGAAAATATGACTTAGAAAATAATTAGAAAATATGACTTAGAAAATATGACTTAGAAAATAATTAGAAAATAAGACTTAGAAAATAACTTAGAAAATATGACTTAGAAAATAATTAGAAAATATGACTTAGAAAATATGACTTAGAAAATAATTAGAAAATATGACTTAGAAAATAATTAGAAAATATGACTTAGAAAATATAATTAGAAAATATGACTTAGAAAATATGACTTAGAAAATAATTAGAAAATATGACTTAGAAAATAATTAGAAAATATGACTTAGAAAATAATTAGAAAATATCACTTAGAAAATAATTAGAAAATATGACTTAGAAAATATGACTTAGAAAATAATTAGAAAATATGACTTAGAAAATAATTAGAAAATATGACTTAGAAAATAATTAGAAAATATGACTTAGAAAATAATTAGAAAATATGACTTAGAAAATAATTAGAAAATATGACTTAGAAAATAATTAGAAAATATGACTTAGAAAATAATTAGAAAATATGACTTAGAAAATAATTAGAAAATATGACTTAGAAAATAATTAGAAAATATGACTTAGAAAATAATTAGAAAATATGACTTAGAAAATAACTTAGAAAATAATTAGAAAATATGACTTAGAAAATAATTAGAAAATATGACTTAGAAAATAATTAGAAAATATGACTTAGAAAATAATTAGAAAATATGACTTAGAAAATAATTAGAAAATATGACTTAGAAAATAATTAGAAAATATGACTTAGAAAATAATTAGAAAATATGACTTAGAAAATAATTAGAAAATATGACTTAGAAAATATGACTTAGAAAATAATTAGAAAATATGACTTAGAAAATAATTAGAAAATATGACTTAGAAAATAATTAGAAAATATGACTTAGAAAATATGACTTAGAAAATAATTAGAAAATATGACTTAGAAAATAATTAGAAAATATGACTTAGAAAATAATTAGAAAATATGACTTAGAAAATATGACTTAGAAAATAATTAGAAAATATGACTTAGAAAATAATTAGAAAATATGACTTAGAAAATAATTAGAAAATATGACTTAGAAAATAATTAGAAAATATGACTTAGAAAATATGACTTAGAAAATAATTAGAAAATAAGACTTAGAAAATAATTAGAAAATATGACTTAGAAAATAATTAGAAAATATGACTTAGAAAATATGACTTAGAAAATAATTAGAAAATATGACTTAGAAAATAATTAGAAAATATGACTTAGAAAATAATTAGAAAATATGACTTAGAAAATATGACTTAGAAAATAATTAGAAAATATGACTTAGAAAATAATTAGAAAATATGACTTAGAAAATAATTAGAAAATATGACTTAGAAAATAATTAGAAAATATGACTTAGAAAATAATTAGAAAATATGACTTAGAAAATAATTAGAAAATATGACTTAGAAAATAATTAGAAAATATGACTTAGAAAATAATTAGAAAATATGACTTAGAAAATAATTAGAAAATATGACTTAGAAAATAATTAGAAAATATGACTTAGAAAATATGACTTAGAAAATAATTAGAAAATAAGACTTAGAAAATAATTAGAAAATATGACTTAGAAAATATGACTTAGAAAATAAAATAATTAGAAAATAAGACTTAGAAAATAATTAGAAAATATGACTTAGAAAATAATTAGAAAATATGACTTAGAAAATATGACTTAGAAAATAATTAGAAAATATGACTTAGAAAATAATTAGAAAATATGACTTAGAAAATATGACTTAGAAAATAAAATAATTAGAAAATAAGACTTAGAAAATAATTAGAAAATATGACTTTGAAAATAATTAGAAAATAATTAGAAAATATGACTTAGAAAATAATTAGAAAATATGACTTAGAAAATAATTAGAAAATATGACTTAGAAAATAATTAGAAAATATGACTTAGAAAATAATTAGAAAATATGACTTAGAAAATATGACTTAGAAAATAATTAGAAAATATGACTTAGAAAATAATTAGAAAATATGACTTAGAAAATAATTAGAAAATATGACTTAGAAAATAATTAGAAAATATGACTTAGAAAATAATTAGAAAATATGACTTAGAAAATAATTAGAAAATATGACTTAGAAAATAATTAGAAAATATGACTTAGAAAATAATTAGAAAATATGACTTAGAAAATAATTAGAAATAATGACTTAGAAAATAATTAGAAAATATGACTTAGAAAATAATTAGAAAATATGACTTAGAAAATAATTAGAAAAATATGACTTAGAAAATAATTAGAAAATATGACTTAGAAAATAATTAGAAAATATGACTTAGAAAATAATTAGAAAATATGACTTAGAAAATAATTAGAAAATATGACTTAGAAAATAATTAGAAAATATGACTTAGAAAATAATTAGAAAATATGACTTAGAAAATAATTAGAAAATATGACTTAGAAAATAATTAGAAAATATGACTTAGAAAATAATTAGAAAATGTGACTTAGAAAATATGACTTAGAAAATATGACTTAGAAAATATGACTTAGAAAATAATTAGAAAATATGACTTAGAAAATAATTAGAAAATATTACTTTGAAAATAATTAGAAAATAAGTCTATGGACTTAGAAAATAAGTCTATCGACTTAGAAAATAAGTCTATCGACTTATAAAATAATCTATCGACTTAGAAAATAATCTATCGACTTAGAAAATAATCTATCGACTTAGAAAATAATCTATCGACTTAGAAAATAATCTATCGACTTAAAAAATAATCTATTGATATTATATGGTATAATGACATTATTTACTATTATAAAATATGATACTATCATATAATAATGAGTATAATCTACTGTTGAAATGATATGTGTACAAATATTATATTTGTACACCTAAATGGCTTCTCTCGAGTGCTATCTGTCAAATTTCAAGATATCAAATTTCAAAATGTTGTGTTCCTTGAACATTTAGTAAAACTACATCGTTAGGCCCTACCTCATGGCTTCACGATTCGGTAGTTGAATCCTTCTCGTTTGGATTGTGTACCATTTATAAACTATTTATGCTAATTATGTCTGGTCAGCAATATGTTTACCTTAAGGCTTATAGCGCTCTTAGAAATTGAACGTATTTTCTAGTTTTTATATTAAATTCAATAAGTGTCTGGTTTGCTAGTATTGTCTGCAGTCAAACGCGACTCAAACTACATCTTAGCAACGAGTGACATCTGGTTCCAACAAGCATTGAAATGATGAAGCAATTTTGTTCCGATGACTGCTTAAAATTACAGTGTGGAAATTCAAAAAAGTTTTAAGTGAGGAGGGGCACATCCCCCTCCCCAAACCCCTCCCCTGCTCGGCGCTGCAGGCCACAGCGATCGTCCTTCGGACGCCCGTTCATCGTATCCCTCCACTGACCTTCGTCCCCCGGGCCCCGGCCTACGTGTCGTCTCCGGGTTATTGTGCGTACACAGTTAAAATCCTGGTGGCGCCGCTGAACCTGACCATACTTTGCATTTTAATTAGGTCTACTGTTACTGAATTTAAGGTAGGCTGCATAATTAATAAACAGCGATTTTTTGGCAAAATTGGTTCCAATAGTTTTTTAGACCGATACGATGGGGCTGTTTTGTCAAGGCCATTCTTTATTTTTGAATTTTGAAATTGCTATTAAATCGCAGCTACGCGACTGCGCCTTTACATGAATAAATTATTATAAAAGCAGCACAGTTCAAGAATAAAAATTGTTTTCAGAACAACAGCCGTTTTGGCTGTTTCGTTGGGGTCATTTGGTCGTACCCATTGGTTGGGGCCGTTTTGTCGGGTCCGATTTGTCTTGGGCCGTTTTGGCAGGGTGCCAACAGCGCTGGCCCGTCTGAAATCAGTTTAGCGCAGAGCTGTGCAATTTGGAGCCAAAGTTAAATATCTGTAATGGAATTGATTTGTTCCGTCACTGATACCATGATTTTAGTAGAAGTACAATTTCTGTGTCATCAATAAAATATTTTGCTGTGATGATTAACCGCGAGAAATCACTGACCTACAATTAGGAGAATAAAAAAAATAGTAAGCTATTTCTTCTCCGCTTGTATATTCCGAACACGTTAACTAGTTGATTCATTTGTCATTCCAAGAAGGCTACTGCTTGCCAATACTCTCATGTTTTCTACTGTCAATTTCAGATTAAGGCAGGCAGTGAAGTAAACGCATCTTCGAATTCCGTGCAGGGGATTTCACTTCAATAGCGTATTGAAAATCTGTGAAAAGCTTCTTCCAAGGCATCACATCACATAATTAAAACACGCCGGAGTATGTACTTTTGGGGAATAGTTCATGGAAAATAACAGTTTCTGAAAGATATGTTATGGTGCTATTGTGGTGAACATTCTGGTGTGAGCCCGAGCTCGTCGTTCTCTTAAAATTTCAAATCTAACCCCAGCGGCAGTATTACACAAATTTCGCATAGGCCTAATAATCCTTCGGACATTGTTTTTGTATCACTGTGTCAGATGCGCTATTGCGTGATCTGATTTTTCGTTGCTTTCTGGCATAATAGGCCCCACTCATGCGCCGCCGTAGAAGCTTGTCTCCATGACGCGGTTTTTGTGTGCGCATAGGCGTAGCTACATTGAGGCACGAGGAGGCAGTTGCCTTCTCTTGCTTTTATATACTGGAAATTCTATTGATCAATGACCACAATGACCAGGATTTTGCCAATGGTCTGTGAAGTTGCCTCCTCTCGAATTTAAGTCTCGTTACGCCCCTGGTGTGGCGCTGAGATATTTCGGAGATTTACATTGCATTTATCATAAACTTTTATATGCTGATCGTGTCATGAGGCGCTGCCATCATGAATCAAATCCCTGAATTTGCCGACGAACCAATTATGTAACAGTTATATTCCATTTAGAGAGTATCTAGATATAAGAGTAGGCCTAATTCAGCATAGATGAGTGTAGTATTTAAGAAGACTCCGTATTTCACTGAAATTAACAGACTGAAGAGAGTAGTTTTACTATTTTGGCTTTATAGTCCATAATAATTTTCAATTTTTTCGAATTTGATTTGACCTTCCAACGTGTAAAACTGTAATGGCCAGGGACTGCAAGTCCACTTCGAACCTATCGTCGATTTATCCTTCCGATTAAAGAGAAAGTAGACAGTTAATGCAAGAGAAAATATATCGGCCTACACGTTTATCTGTAAAACATGTTTAACATACCGGTTCATGTTGCAGTTTAATATTTTCAGTATTTCGATGGAAACAATGAATCTAAATGGAATGCAAGTGATTGTCATGTCCCAACCAGGACTACAGAATGAACAGCTGACTCATGGGAGCATAAAACCTCGACTGACTAAGCAGCTTATTGGACTAGGAGTGGTCCATATTCTAAACGGTGTGTTCTGCATTATCTTTCAAAGTATCGGCGTGGAGAAGTATGTGAATGCAACAGGCGATAGATATCTGTATCTCGTTGTGGTTGGACATGGCTTTTGGAGTGGTCTCCTGGTTAGTATTTCAAATTGTTAACGTACTTGGCAATTTAATATGACAGCCTTCGGACAATTATGACGGAGGTTTATTAAGGCCTAGAGGTGGTTGGGACTTGGGACAGAATGTCTGCAACCACATGCATAACTCTAAAAACTAAAAGATGAAGCTACGATGCGTTCTTCATAGCCTACGTCGGAATTGCTCAATTATTGTCGTATGTTTTGAACTCTGCTATGACCGAGTTATTTATAGATTCAACCGTGGACTCCTGTTTGGTCTATAGTTGCATGGGTCGAAATATGATCGATACGTAACCACCTTTCAAGAGTGGATAGGTTTCTACCAGTGATGGGCACAATTCTATTTTGAAAATACTTTTCTATTTTCAAAATAGAAAATAAGCCTACTATTTTATTGTGCATTTTCAAAATACTTTTGAAAAGTATTTTGTAAAATATTTTCAAAACAGTTTTAAAAAGTATTTTGCAGAATTCAAAATACTTTTCTAAAATATTTTTCCAACATACTTTTCTAAAGTACTTTGCAGAAATAAATTTGACAAACCTACCAAAATTATTATTTTAATGTTATAATGATTAATTAATAATCTTCTGGTCACATCAACTACTTTTGAGTTTGTTGTATCAGGATAGGCCTATATATGAGGTTTTTTTGCTTAGTTCTCTTTTATTTACATTATACAAAACACCACTATGAACATTGCTGGATAATAATCATTGGCTGGGATATCATTTCTATGCTTATGATACTCACATCTACATTTCATTTGACAGTCTGTCATGTGATTCGTCTGTGTGGCTGTGTGGCTGTCTTTGATGAGGTACAGTCTTGGATGGTGGCCAATAAACTCCTCCCTAACCCACTGAAGACTGATTTTCTGCTACTTGGCACTCCATAGCAACTTAAACACATTGATCGGCTTAAGCCTTTGAAATCGGGTGACATAATAATTGTTGAACCGGCTGATGCTACTCGCAACTTAAGAAGCGTATTTTCAATTCTACATGTCTCTCACTGACCATGTAAACAGTATTTGTAAGTCATCATAAATGTCCATTCGTGACATACGCAGAATTAGGCATTATGTGGCTATGTCTGCAAGGATATCTCTGGCAAATGCATTGGTTTCCAGTCACCTCGATTGCTGATACGCGGTTCTTACTGGAATCAATAAGTCAAACATGCCGAAGTTGCAGAGAGTTCAAAACTCTTTGGCTAGAGCCATAATAAACTAATACATTCAGCAAAGAATTAGTTTCAAATTGGAACTCATACTTTATAAAACTGCGAATTCTGGCCAGCCACAATACTTAAAATCAGTTCCTATTTCCAGACTAATCAACAAAGTCATCTGATTATTTCTGTCTGGTCATACCTAAGTTAAGCACTGTTCTTGGTGAACTAGCTTTTTCCATTGCTGGACCTACTGTTTGGAACTCCCTTCCTGTGTATGTGCGCTCTGATCAATGGCTTGTGTTATTTCGATTCAACTTAAAATTGCCTCTTTGAAACCGTTTATCATGATAGGCTGCCTCTCTGTCTTAAGGACTGATCTACTGGATGTTGACCTGATTACGGCTTGATTTTACTGTGCCATCGGTTGATGCCTTGTGCATTATACACCGGCACAATAGAAGTTACTAATTGCAATTATAATAACAATGCTTCAAGTCATTAGAGACTAGTCACTGTCAAGCACACTAATGCGATATAACGGTACACACTAGTGAGTAGAATTAAGAGTAAAGAAATGTTGATTTCGCAAAAGGATTTTTCAAAAGTATTTTCAAAAGTATTTTCAAAAGACTTTTATTTTGTGTTTTGAAAATACTTTTGAAAAGTATTTTGTAAAAGTATTTTCAAAATACTTTTATACTTTTAAAAAGTATTTTATTTTGTATTTTCAACATACTTTTTAAAAGTATTTTGCCCATCACTGGTTTCTACTCAGACATTTTGTAGGCTTAGACATACATAGGGCCTATATATGTATATATATATTGTGGTGTGTTAGTCTAAGGAGTAACTGCTCAGGAGTCACGAGTTTAGATAAAACACGATTTATATCCATTTACAACGAAATTATACCTTTACAAAAGCGGCAGAATATCAGCCAAACAAACAGAAACACGAACGTCCAAACACAACGAAACAATTCAAGAAGATACAAGTGTCATCCACGAAGGAGACAAAAACATTAGCGGCAAACACGAAGAAACTGGCGCTACCAAAAGGATCCTCAAACACAGCAATCGTCGAAGGCTGTCAGAACCTATCTTAGCTCTACAGGCAAAGCGGCTAGATTTATGGCAACATTATGGTGCTAAAAGCATTGGGCGCGAGGCCCATCCTATTGCGCCACCACATGCTGTATAATATCCGCACGTGCTATGGAGTGTGAAAACCGGAAAATTTGATATTCGGTAAGGGAAGTGCCATATCACTGCGTCAGTCGTCACTGACGAAGAGGTTTTACGACCAATCTGTTGGCTGGTGACACATTTGTGTCATACGTTGATCTGATGGCTCCAGACATATTCGGAAACCTGCAGGAAGGGATGGTAACCGAGTAGATCGTATTCAATCCCGTGTTTAATCCTCATCTTCGATGCAACACGATCCAGGATGTGGTTAGCTGTCAGCATTGAATATGAGAATTCGTAAATTTAGTGCACCAACCAGCGAACTCTTCATCTCTCACTTTCACCTTCGACTCCCACTGTGCGCAATGTTGGCATCACCTTTGAAGATATTTTGGCTGGGAGTAAAGCTGGGAGTTGTAGGTTAGGTAGAGTTGTAGGCTATGAGGTGGATTCTCTCTTTGATTTTTAGCCAGCGAAGTGATTTGAGGATGGGAGTGATATCATGATTCTTGGGCGTTCTGGTGACAGCTCGGGCTAGTGAGTTTTGGATAAAGTGCAGACGCGCTATTTTGGTGGATTCAAGGTTGAGAAAGAAGGAATTGCAGTAGTCGATCTTTTGGTGGACAATGGAGGTAGCAAAGATGGAAGCAGTTTAAACGCCAAACCTAGAAGAAAGTGGATGAAGAATGAGGCTGTGATTAACAATGTCGAATGCGGCAGAGATGTCGAGGAGACAGAGGCAGGCGACTTGCTGATGGTTGATGGTTAATCGGCTGAAAGTTAGGCCTACTATAGATTGGTTGTGCTTTTCGCCATATGTAGACAAGAGAATTAGACCATATTGCCAGAACGGTTGGTTATTTGCAGACAAGACAAACCCTAATCTTCAGTGGCAGTGGATTGATGGCGTTCCTGGATCATCACGGCACTATGACAGAGAAGCATGTTTAGGCGGCATGTATATATCTTCTTCAGGCTTGAATTAATCCCTCCCAGCGGAGGGGTTAGCCACTCGGATCCTTCTTCTCAACTTTTTTCTGTCAATGGTAGCCTCTTGCTTCAGTCTGAGAGACTTCAGATCTTGTTGTGTCATGTCTTCCCATCTCTTCTTCTGCCGTCCACGGCTGCGGCGTACGATGACCTCTGCCGTCATAATTCTCTTCAAGCAGCTTTCATCCTCTCTTCTCATCACATGACAGTATACCATCTCAATCTATCTTCTCGTATTTTGTCAGTAATCCATGCCACTCCCAGCTTCTTTCTGATGTTCTCGTTTCTTTTCCTATCTTTCAGCGAGACTCACGTATCCACCGCAGCATTCTCATATCTGTTCTCACCAGGAAACCTTCTTCTTTCCCCGTCACTGCCCTGGCCTCTGCCCTATATATCATCACTGGTCTTATAATTGTCTTGTAACCTTTTCCTTAAGGTGAATTGGCAGTGATGGGCACAAAGTAATTTTTAGTTAAACTATAACTATTTTTCAAATAAAATGAAAAGGTTTAACGAAAAGTTGGCAACTGATTTTGTAAGTAAGTTAAGTGAACTAAAAATATTTAGTTAAACTTTTTCCAACTTCTTAACACAGTTTTTCACAAACATTTTCACAATGACAGAGGTTAAGCATACAACTGACAGTATTGGCTTAATTACATCTCATATGACATGAGTTACTTGAGCAAATGCGTAAACAATACCTGAATCAATGGCTCTATTTGTTGAACTTGTTGCTTTTGAAAACTGTTGTGCATGCCCCCCAAAAGAGTATTTTTAGTAATGCTTTACTAAGTTTACTGAGATGTTAAAATTTGCTTTACAAATGTGCAAAAGCGTTCAGCTTCAGAGGGCTTTGCCCATCTGAGCCTCTGACCTGACAAGTATAATAGTGCTGAGGGCCGACTTTTCGCGAGCGCGGTAGCGCGAAAATTAAATGGTCACCATGCATATGGCCACCATATAAGCTCGCGCTACCACTCTTGCCATAAAGCACCTCTGCACTGGTTACTTGTATGACTGCCCTGGCTATGCCCTGGTAACAAAAAGTGTCTGGCGCCGCCACTGCGGCAACCCTCCGGCTGCAAGGCACCGAACATACCCCTACACCACCGCGCCCCACGAGACTATAATTTTATTATAGGCATAAACCTCTATATTAGTTTTCTTATTTAAATTACATTGCATTAACTTCACATCACATTATGCTATACTTTGACTTAAACCAGTGCTGTCCAACCCGCGGCCCTTGGGCTGATTCTAAGTGGCCCGCCCCAGCTCCCTAAATATTTGCAATTTCTGTAAAAATGAAGTAAAAGACAAAGTCACTGCCTTAATTGCATAGCTATTCGTGCTTGAGCATTTATTTTTTTTACTGAACTATTGTAAAGCATGATACACATTCCATACATACACTATTCATTATTATTATTCCACAATTAATTTTAATACAGTTAATATTTTTTTCAATGAATTTTAGTCGTTGCTTTTGAGTTTAATGGTGCGGCCCTCGGCTTCATGAATAACTTCTTCAGTGGCCCACGGGGTCAAAAAGGTTGGACAGCACTGACTTAAACGTACGTCAGGAAATGTATTCTCGTGACAAACGGAAACTTTTAACTTGATAAAATCTTGTGCTGAGTTAACCATAACAATAAAACAAATATTAGAGAGCAACTATAAGAGACTGGTGGCATTAATGACGATATTTCGCGTTTTGTTTATACAGTTTCTTGTGACTGGAATAATTGGAATCACAGCAGGAACTCGTAAGAGCGGTTGTCAGGTAAAGATGTCAGCATGTTTTTTAAAGTGTTGAAACTGTAGCATAATATGGCTGAAAACGAAAATTTTGAAACAGTCCTCTCCTGTTTCTGTTCCTCTACTATCCAATTACAACCACCACCAACGATTATCACCTTAGCACCTTGTTACCTCCTCGGCTTGACCCCAGGTTTTGACCCGGTATCACGAAATAAAGGCTTCCCCGAAACAGATTCTACCTCTGGTAAGGAAAATGTCTCCCCAGAGGAGACTGTATCGGAACAAAGTGATCCTATACTTTTTAAGGAGTAGGGTTAGCCTTTTATTTCTGACAATGCAACAAATTGGTCCTTGTCGGCCACCATACTTTCGTCTCCTTTCGTCATTTGGGTGCTATAACACGCTTATAATTGGCAGCTATTCTAATTTCGTTGCATTGAGGGTTTTCGGATATTTACGTGATTTAGTCTCGCCAACAGCGTTGTTTTTTATGGAAAATTAAGTGAGTTAGCGGTCAGCAAACGATTTCAAGTTCTTTCGAACAATTTGTTGTTCCTATTAGTACATCAGCTAAATGTTGAAACTGCGACTGAAACTCCTTTTAATTATATTTAATTTTTTTTAAATTTTCTATGTCATGTTTGCATCGTACTGTTGACTGTTGGTCATTCCAGAATCCTGAAGTATTATGGTAATTCATTAACTTCATTTCAAAAAACAAAACCTGGAAGTAGGGCCTATTAGTTATTGTAATTGTTCTCTGTGTATGAATCAGGGAATTCATTTTGCAAACTCATAAATTTTATCCACTGCAATGCGAGAAACAAATCGTGAATAAAAATATTAATTGCGCCTTAATAGTAAATTTTTATTGTTTTTATAGGTTTCCGACCCCCTGCTCTGTTTTGACAAATCGAACCCTGATTAGTTGTTTATAGGCCTAATTGTTAGCTTGTGTCAGGTTATTACCTAGAATAAGGAAGTCTTAACCAGTGATTGTAACCAAAGTGCTGGCTTCCTAATATGAGCCTGCCATTTCTATTCTGACGTTCATTGATGAAGATAAGGCATAGGCTATAATCAGTCACAGAATTATGGACAATACTCATTAAATAATCGCAGCTAAGACAAATCTATTTAACGTTGAGAGGTCAATATAAAAGAAAATAGGCTAAAGCATTGTAGTCTGTGAAGCCAATGCAGTGTTGAGATGAATTCTACTGAAGCATTTGATGAACCACGGAATTATTCAGCTTAGAACGGAATTTGCTGACGGATGCAACAAAACTAGAACATAGTTGATTGACTGTTTCATACTCGCCACGCCCCAGAACCCACAATAGAATAATACCTAATTAAGGCAAATTCTCTATCTCGTAAAACATTTGTCACACGGATGCTTTATACTTATTTTTTTTATATTTGATGATCTTGTACACCAAAATGCGGTTAGCAGTTGGTTTTTCAATCAAGGATATACTTACTTACTTACTTATAAAGGGCAGACCTCCATAGATTATACTTAGTTCAAGTTTATTTCTGCATATGCCTATAATTATAGATGATCTCTACGGATTCAATATTAGTTAGTGTATCTATACCAGTGTGACCACTCCTCGGGATTTTCCCCAAGATCTTGGGATTTGTGGGGTCGACTTGGGATCTGGGAAATTTGCATAGCAATCTTGGGATTTTTCTAAAGTCTTCAAACTAGTTTTTACTGTACTTTTCAACATTGACAACGAATCAGATTAGAAAAAAACTCGCTCAGACTGTTTGTCTGAAAGACGTTTATTATTATTGTTACTTAAAACATCGTAATTTGTTAATTCAGTGTTTTGCTCCGGTTATTTTTCTTTGCCAGTTCTTAGTTAGACAATTTTTTAATAATTGTGATTGTCAAAACGCATTTCATATTTTGGCCCAACTTTTCCTTTTAAGTAACTTGGGATTTTTTGCTACACTTTTGACCAATCTTGGGACTTTTCTGGCTAGAGCTTGGGATTTCAGAAAATGGAGAGTGGTCGCACTGATCTATACAAGGGTGACCATTTACTGGCCGTCAAAAACCGGGACACTTAGGAAAACTAACAGTTGTAATTCCTTAAGTATGGGACTATAGGAGGGCCTAACCTTATAGGCCTACTTCCTTGTTACAAACTTCCCACTCGCTTCCAGTTCCCTGAACGTTGACTTGGTTAAATCGTAGTTTACGTTGCTCACTTATTTCACAAGCAAATACGTTGCTAAATTATTAACTGTTACGCCTATATCAGAAAACTTTCGACAGTTTAGGTGCTTTTAAAGTGGATAAAATTAATGTCCATGACTATCAACAATCCAACTTCTATTTACGCAAGTATTATTTTAATCAATCCAACTTCTAGTTTTACAAGAAACTATTTTCATCATTCCAACTGCTACTTTCACGGAATTGAAACCATCATATTAATTTAGCAACGCATCCTGCGGAATTGAAAACGCGGTATCATGGTGTGCATCATGGTGTGCATCCATGCGCCTTAAACTGAATGCCTCCAAGACAGAACTTATCTGGTTTTACCGCAACTCATTACCTAACTCACAATTATTCCACACTGTACTCAATCTTAGCCCAGATTGCTCCATCAAACCAGCTGATGTTGTCCGAGACCTTGGTGTCCTTCTTGATAACTCGCTGTCTATGAAAACTCTCTCCAATCCAGACGAGGGCTACGTTCATCGTCTCAAGGTGATTTTGTTGTGACAAGATCACTCACAAAACTTGGTAACAGGGCATTTGCGCTAGCCGGCCCGGCTGAATGGAACAAACTCCCTGTCTTTATCCGCAAATCCTCAACTTTATCGATTTTCAAAACTAACCTTAAAACACATCTGTTTAAGATTTACTATGATTGATTTTTCTGTTACGCGCCTTTGTGCAAGATTCCAATTTTGTTTAGGCGCGCTATAAATAACAGTCTAATAATAATAATAATAATAATAATAATAATAATATTATGAATGTTTGAAGTAGCTGGTCCAGCTGAATGGAACTCACTACCAGAACTAATCCGAAGATCATCCTCAATTAATATTTTTAAATCTAAACTTAAAACGTATCGCTTCTCTAAGTACTATGATTAGTAAGTAGGCTACATTGTAACGCGTCCTTAGAGAAGACTTTGTTTTATTAAGGCGCGTTATAAATGCAAGTTGTATTGTATTGTATTGTATTAATTAAACAACGTAAACTACGGGTTAAGTGGTTAACCTTTGACTTGACTTTCATACTGAAGAATTTGTCATCTTTGCGTGTTTGAAGTTTCTGTGTAAGTTGTTTGAGCTCCTCAGTTGTTGTGACAACTGTTGCATTTCGCCTTCAAAGTTTAAAACTGCAACATTGAGCAGTGTCCGCTGGTTGTGTCAGAAACCGGGACAATTTTGCACTTTCGCACAAGTCGTAAGGACTCCGAGACACACCACATAAAACCGGGACATGTCCCGGAAAACCTGGACGTATGCCGTCGTATACGGTCACCCTAATCTATAGCCTACTATATTTCTCAAAGTTTGTCCTTCTGTCTGTTTGTTTGTTTGTTTGTCCCAGAAAAGGCTCGCGAATGGAACGCTCTAGCGAGAGTAAACATTTTGCAAAACGTTCTTTTACGAATTTCTCGGTTAAATCAGTTCAAAATGTCGTTTCGATTATGAAATATGAACATTTTATGTTTCGAAATGGTAACTACCGTTGCAAAATTACGACGCCATTTGACCGTTGCAGAATTACGACGCCACTTCACTTGACGTCATTTATCTTGACGTCATTTCTTGACGTCATTTCTCTTGACGAAGGCGGGGCTAAACATGCAAATCAAGATGAAAAGACAATGATGATGATGATGATGATGACGACGACGACGACGACGACGACGACGATGATGATGATGATGATGATGATGATGATGATGATAATGATTATAATAATAATAATAATGACAATTTATATGGCGCCGTAACGCGGCCATACCGCTAGAAGGGCGCCTTACAAACAGCTAATAAGCGGGATAAGCCTTACCAACCAAATGGGTTTTAAGCTTCAAATGGTTTGAAGGAGTCTGCTGAGTGTCGGCCAATCTTATGGGGGGTGAAAGACTGTTCCAGCATCTAGGATCGGCAGCCAATAAAGCGCGATCGCCGAAGCGAAGCGGCAACACCGCTGAGTAAGAGGACATTAAATAAGTAAGAGAGTAAGAGGACATTAAATTCAAAGGCGAATTGGTGGAGCCACTGAGTAAGAGGTTATTAAATTCAAAAACACGGGCGAAGACAGGTTCAAACGGTACGTCTGAGCCCTTAGCGCAGAATGCTCTTTAACTATATATTTAATTAGTGAAAAATCACGCCTGAGGAAAATCGCGCACGAAGCCTGGTTAAAACGCTAGTGTGTATATTTGTGTATGCTGTAAGTTGCATTAATAAGTACTACTTTTTTAAACAGTTCAAAATTATTTTCATGGATAAGTGAAGCGTTGTTTGATTGCATTACCAATAAATATCTAGCTGAATATTCTTAAGATGATAAACGTCATAAATACGATAGACTATAGCCTATCTCGCGTTTGACTAAAATCTCCTCGGGGAGAGTTTTTTCAACGGGGGATGAAATATTCTTCCCCGGAGACTTTGTTTTAGAATCTAGTCTCCGGGGACAAATATTTTCTAAAACAGATCCGCCGGAGGGAATTTGTTTTGAAAGAGAGTCTGCGGGAGACTTTTAGGGGAAGACTCTGTTTCGGGACACCGGCTTCGAAGCAGACCAAGCAACCTGGTTCTTGCGGAATTGATTTGATGCAACCGGTTATACGTTCGTAAACTTACGCGCGTTTTATGTGGGGTTGAGAAATTTCTTAGATTTACAGTAGGGCCTACATTGCATTAAAACTCAAGCAACACAGCTGATATTCGATCGGTGCTGGTAGAACGGAACTTTGGCAGACCTAAAATCATGGAAGTACAGTAGTCGAGGTGTGTCATGGTGTAAGTGTGGACGAGAGTCACTGTAACATGAATTACTGTCAATTACATATTGCATCGTTACCCAATAGTATGATCCTCTTCTGAAACGGTTGATAGTGACAGAACCTGCATATGATTGCTAATGACATCAGCTATGGGGAAGTTAAATCATTAAGTAAATATTTATAGCGCCTTCATTAAATATTTACCTGGACATAATCTCATTCTTGAAATAGAGACTTTATTAATTTTTCATTTACCTTTAAATGCGTATATAAAAACTATATATGAGTCTAGGACTGTCTAGCCACATATACTGCGCATTATTTGAATGCAACTGCAGTGAAGACGTGAAGAATGCCTGCGTAGACGACGCACTTGGAAGTGCGTCAGACGGATAACAAGTGGACTGCAGTTGAATGTCTTCCAGTAACGTAACTAGGACTTTTCGTTGGGGAGAGGGGGCATTAAGCCTTGAGCATGGCGAGTGCGGAAGCACGACTCTATAGTGGGGTGGGGGGCTTGATTTATTTTGAGGCTTCACGTTCGTTTTGTCAAGTTGATGTCATACAATTCTTGGATAGTATATATAAATGTTGTTTGTTTGAACGTATTGAGCCTGACATGTACAGTGCTGTGCGTTTGCTAGTGCTTCTCATTAGAGAATATACTTACTTACTTACTGTCGTACCACGCCTCCAAAGCAATGACGATCTGAGTCAGGTTGACAGTGTATGAAATCTACGAAAGGGGCCCAACTAAAGAACCATGGTACACAAATGGAATTATGTCCAGACCATGCAATCCAAGCCACGATAAATATACATGATATACATCATCGTTCGTTCATTCAGCATGCTTTAAAGCCAGTCTTAAATCAACAACAGATTTCCAACGAGATTGTCAGTCGTACGATTAAAATATTGTATACGACTACGTAGAACGTCGCATGGAAGAGAAGAGAGAACACTGTGACACGTCCAGAATCAATGTAGTGTGATCATGAAAACAAGTGACACAACGTCACCAGAAATATACAATGAAACAATATGCCTTTAGAGGCAGTTACTTTTATTGCCTTACTCTTTAGGATACATACAATATGTGTATTTAAAGAGGACGCATAAAATATATTATATTTAAATAGGACACATAAAATATTTATATTTAAATTGATTTGTTGTTTTTTGTTAGGTTGTCGCATTCAATATTCTTTCAATCATTTCTGCAGCAATTGCTTGTGTCATGACAATTTTGGCTGCGGTATCTGCCTTTGTCATCTCCACGCAACGTAGTCGTTGTGAGGAAATGCGGCTTCGTTATGGGTACTGTACTACTGACACCTATGAGAAGGTACATTATAACGCTTTAGATCTTATGTTTTCGTGGAAGTGACCTCGCAGATTAAACACGTCTTTGTTAAAGTTCGTAATCGTAATAATTAACTCTAAATAACTCAAACGCTACTTAAAAGCAAAACGCAAGGGCCAGTTTTTATTTAGATGGGTTGTGTAAAGATACAAAGAGAAGCACCAAGTTCGAGATAGATGGCGGTAGTGGAGCTGCTAACCCTGAGTTTGTTTAGGGCCAAAGAAATTTTAAGGTGGGGTAGATAGATGGGTCATGGTAGAAATTTCTTAATGAGGTACCTGGAAAATTTTAAATTGGAGTGGAAACTCGAGAGGTCATAAAGGAACTTGAGACACAACTTATGTCACGAGCGATAGTGGGTGAGCAGCGATATTGGTGAAAGGGCGCCCTGTCGTTTGCGCGCAGGACGTTTGCGCGCCGTCGTTTGCGCGCCGTCATTTGCGCGCAGTCGGTTGAGCGCAGCAAGAAATGCCCGTCATTTGCGCGCGGGACGTTTGCGCGCGCGCAATGTGGATTGACTTGTACTATTATGTCTGCCATCTTCGTATGATCAAACAGCGAACTCCTGTATGATGGGTCGGCCTATTTTATTCGCACTTTGATGTGTACTCCTGTTCCTCTTCGCGTAGAAAGGTTTAAATACCAGAGGTTCTATGTGAAAATTCCAAAGCTGTTTATACCTTGTTAAACGATGGAGACGACTGAATCCAAGAGGGAAAAAGAACATATCATAACAGATGGATATCGATATAGGAGAGATCGAGTTAATGCGGTCGGCAGTGCATCCTGGAGATGCTTTAAGCGTGACTGTAAAGGTCGAATTAAAGTGATAACAGGAGCTGCATGTACTGTGATCGCTGACCACAACCATGCTCCAGAAAAACATTGATAACAAACACTATGTTGGACTTTTATGTAGTCATTTCGTAGAAAACATTTATACCTAACCCTCACTTCGTAGAAAAACATAGATACCTAGCTCAACTTACTGCTAAATTAAAGTAGTCATTTCGTAGAAAGAAAAACATTGATAGGTTGCTGAACTTACAGCTAAATAAAAGTAGTTATTTTGTAGAAAACCAATACAGATTTTTTGAAATGATTAAAGTGGTTATTTCGTAGATTCTTTTGTTTGCATATTGTGACGGCGCGCGCGCAAATGACGGCGCGCAAACGTCCAACGCGCAAATGACGGTGCGCGCAAATGACTGCGCGCAAACGACTGCGCGCAAACGTCTTGCGCGCAAATGGCTGGACACCTGGTGAAAGAACTGAGGTGCAGCGTCGTAAATGGATTGGTTGGACAACTCGAGATGAGTAGTGACTGAGGGGAAGAGAGAGTGTGAGTCTGAATATGATCGAGTAGAGCGGGGTGGGTGAAGGGTGAAGAGTTCGCGAAGATACTTGACCTAGGAGTTTCGTAGAGAGGCGTAGATTAGGAAAATGGGTGTTTGAAGCGGATTCGCTCAGTGATTTTCAGCCAATGGAGTGATGTCAGGATGGGAGTGATACGGTGATGCTTTGTTGTGTTGGTAAGAGCTCGAGCACGTGAGATTTTGGTGAGTTGCAAATGCTTAGTATGGGTGGAACCAGGGTTGACGAAAAAGGAATTAAAATAATCGGGATTGGGAAAGATATTCGATGCATTTTAAAGTCAATCATAGAACGGATGTGGCAAGGTCAGCAATATGCGTGCATCAGGTGCGCACAAAGTTGGATAGGTGATTACATGTAGGCCTATCTATCATCATCATCATCATCAGGATCCATGGGCCGAAGGCCCGTAGGTGTCCAACGCTTGCATCAGATCCATGGGCCGAGGCCCGTTTGGAGTCCAATGCTTGCATTGGATTTCATACGTATTTTTTCTTTACGAACGGAGTATCTGCACCCATCCGTTCGACCTTCGCACTTCTCCCTTAAAGAGAGTTCCAGGCTTAGGACTGGCTCTGATATCCACTATCTTGTGGTATCAGAGGCGGCGATGCCGCCCACGTTTGCCAGCTTTTCAGGGTTCCTGCTGAGCCTGTCCACCTCGCGTAGCGCCCTAGGTGGTACTTCAGCCAAGACCTTCACCACTGATGGCATAGCCTCAGCAGGCACTCCCCTACTTACTGTTGCCACCCCCTCACCACGTTGAGGTGTGAGTCGGAAAAATATGTATCTATCTATAGATAAGATCAAATGTGCGTCAAAGGTGATGCCAAGATTGCGTACCGGTGTGTCGGAGGTGAAAGTGAAAGATAGGTGGATGAGTTAGGACGACGGCTTAAGTATAATCCGCATGCCCGTGTTATGTTTATTTTCTACTAAGAAGAGTTGAAGAAAAAGGGCATCTCCTAAGCTAGTTTGCCAGATAGCCATGGGTAACAAGTAGTAGTGACATCATTTTCTTAGTCTCATTATATGAGAGCGGGTGGTCATTCCTCTTCCTCACCGTCTCATCTTCTCACCGCCAGTCCTGGCCAGTGTACTCATTACAGCCCGATAGCGCTTTGGTTAACAACTGGCACGGAGAGCGAGAGGTACCGAGTTCGAGCCCCGTAGGGTAGATATGCTTTGTAGGCTGCCATTGGCGCCGCGTATTGCAGGCTGTCTGTTCTGTTAGTAGTTAAGATTTATGTCTTCTGTCATTTGTGTTCTTGTGAATTGTTTCAATTGCATAATTGTACACTGTAACCGGTTGCGGTGTGTCAACCGGATTGTCTGAATAAACGAAAATATTATTATTATTATTATTATTAGCTGAGTTGGTTAAGGAGCAGATGGTACAGAAATCTCGAAGCAAATGTCTGCCCTTTGAGAAAAAACAAAAAACAAAAAACAAAAACAAAAAACAAAAAACAAAACAAAACAAAGAAAATCTGCCCTTTGAATCCCCGACCTCTCGGTTAACAGACCAGCTCGCTGACCACTGGGCTATCGCGCACCCCAAATTCAACTAAGCGGAGCAAAAATAAGAAAGTAAACCTAACAACATAATTATAATAATTGCACATAATAATGTCACTCTTAACTTCAGGCAACGACGATACTCATAATGGAATCAATGCTTGCAGTTATGGGATTCTTAGAAGGCATCATTGCCCTTTGGTCTTCCATCGTCTGCTGTCTTATTGGTGTTTGCGGTTGTTGTCGTGCATCTCCTTCCCAGACGCAGGCAAGTATATTAAATCTTCATTAGACAACCCAATACATTGCTCTCTGTAAACCGACAGTAGCCTAAACCTATTCACTAATTTTGAGTTTAAAATAAAATTGTCCGAATAAGTGTAACAGTGGGGTTGTAGAAGTTACAAAGGAAAACTTAACATAAAGTTTAAAGCATGACTTATTGCATCACCTGCAACATAGTTGATTTGGCTTTCATTAGTTATTTGCCTATCGGTTATGCTTACAAGATTTATGAAGCGCGTTTGTGGAATGCAATCTATACTTGACTTATAATAAGTTACAAAACGCCTTTTCACGAATAAGCAATCATTGATTTCTGAAATTTAGTTTCACATGATAATAGATACTGAAAGATTTCACATTACCCACTCACTGAAAGCCTAAATGAGAAACTAACCGCTTAGTGACTAATTTAAGTCTACAGTGTAGAGAAACTTTTGCATTTTATATCGCAATCTTAAACTCCTAACTTCTAAAGCGCCATTGGAAAGCCAAGCGCATGGCACCAGCTTATTCACTAGTGCCTATGCATGTTAAACTGCAAGCGTAATGAGAGTAGAGATTTTTATTGATATATTGCGACATATTTTATTGATATATTACAATTTACAAGTCATACAGTATAACATCATGATTGCTTTCACTAACAGCCGATGATCTTAAGTGCTGAGCAACAGGCAGCGTTGATGGCCAATCCGATGTTTATGTCTAATCAACAACAAGCAGCAGTTGGTCTTAATCAACAACAAACGGTTCATTGCAATAAACAGGAACCAAATATCCCAGCGTATGCTTACAACAACTTTATGTCAGGTTAGTAAAATGTTAAACTTTGTAAAACCTAATTAATGGTGCCCGATTGCCCGGGTCCAGTGGTTCCAACCTTTTCAGAGCATGGTAGCCCTCCTAACGCAGCGAAAGAGCATCGGCGTACGTATTGTCTAAGTTTCATATAATTGTTCACCAAGTTAATTCTTGGTTGATGAGCAACGTGCCTGGCATTCGATCGCAGGGAGCAACTATTTCTGCACTACCTTGAATTAAAATAATAATTATGTCCTATGTCACGAGCGATAAATAATCATTTTTTCACATTTTTTGACAGAAAAGGCTGCTCAAATGTTATGGTTCTGCCAGTCTGCCGTCAAGCCGTTGCACCCTTAGAGCAGGTTCACGGCACCCTTGGGTGCCGCGGCACCTATGTTGGGGAAGCACTACCAAAGTCAATAAATTAGGCCCTATCTGTCATATTCTTCAACTGCTTTATTTTTTCAACGTATTCAAATCGATCAAATGATCGTGTCCTACACGCATCCGCTGCGTTCGCATTTACATCTGAGCATTGTTGATATAAATTTAACTATTTAATGAAGACAACACGACAGCTCAATATCATATTACGGCGCCATATCGGCTGCAATTCAACGACCGAGGGAGGAGGGGTTCACGGTTCTATCGCGTTGTATGTATGTATGTATGTATGTATGTATGTATGCATGTATGTATGAACACTTGTTATAGCGCCCCTTCAAGATTTCTACTAAGAGGCGCTCCCGACTACAGCGCGGACACTGAATCGGAGTTTCACGCCGAAGCACATGAGCAATTGTGAGTGAAGGACTTGCCCAGGAGCCCTACGCGGCAACTTGAAGTGGATTCGAACCCACAACCCTCCGGCTGCAAGGCACTGAACATGCCCCTACACCACCGCGCCCCACAATGTCACACTGTAGATGTTAGAAAACTATGTTGCAGCGCCTTATTATGGATCTTAAAATGTGATGTATAAGTGTCTATCTACATCATAACAGGTGTCAGAAATCAGTAGCCTGGCTATCTTTACTTTTGTTTCAACATCGTGTATACAGAATTACAGATGCATATAAATTATCTTTGTTTGCTCTTTAGCTGCAACTGTTGAAGGATCCTACACAGGTCTGAATACTGGGATGAGACGTAGCCTACCGTCTCCAGATATGGACGCATCAACTTGTATCACATCTTCGCTCTACGATGAACTGCACGACTATGAAGAAGTTGAACAATCTTTGAAGCTTTAGTTTCTACACGAGGGCTATAATTGAGAGATGTTGCTGCGTTTATAAATGTATAATGGAAACTTCGCATTCATTAGGCCTATTACTCAACTATTTGAACAACTAACTCCTTGAACGCTTTAGAGATGAAAAATTGTTAATCAGTGTGACATTTACTGAGGAAGGATTACGGAAGTTATTTAAACATTAGCCTACTAACGGTTGTTACCATTGCTAAGCAGCAACTACCAGTGTACGAATTTAATCGTTTTAAAACGAGTGGCAAAATACGCTCAATGATATAGTATGTGTGTATAATATAATTATATAAGTTATAATGCAGAAAAGTATGTGTGTGTATAAAATATATACTCAGAAAAGATAGGCCTACTATAGGCTATACGTTCATATATTGCGTGGCTAGTGACGATAACTAATGTTCGAAAAACATCGCAGATTTCCACTTTGAAAATAAAGTTTCATAATTAAACGTTGTATTTAGACGCTTAGCAAAGAGGAATTCAGAATCAGACGCGTCTTTTGGTTTTCTGTCCAGCACGCTTTATCTCTTTCTCCAACTCTGACACCTTCACATGAAACTCCTTCTATTAGGTCACTTCATACGTTTGTCGATAGTCAGTCATCATTCAACCCGTATCGAAGACTATGGAACCTCCAGTTTTCAACATTCATTCGATGCATAAATGCACAAATTGCATGACCCTTTATTATTGATGCTATTTCGTTGCTTTACAGTCAGTGATGAGCGAACTTCCATTTTATAAATTCAACTTTAATTTCATTGGAAGGAAAGTAGGCTTAACAGATTTCGTTACTAATAACTGGAAGCAAATTGTACCCTCAGTCATAGGATCTGTCTCGGTGGATTTTACTACAAATCGCACAAATGTTGTGTTTGTATACAATGACAGAACAATTAAAAAACATGGTTCAAGTCCCAACGATGTTCATATTGGAATCACTAGATGGCTGGCAACCTAATTGCTGTCTCATTTAGGCCTACGCATGACCTGGGAAATCCACTGCTTCAGCGATGTGTTTGGTTTGTGGTAGCAGATCCTAGGGTTTTGACTTTGAAGTTCTTTTTGTGCTTTATTTACAAGTGATGCAGTGGTTGGGCAAGAGTGACGATATGAACTAAGTGGGGCTGGATTATACAAGATGGAAAATTTGTTCCAGTCATGATGGATATAAGTCCTGCACCAGACAAACTGCTAAAAATGATCTCATGTAGTTGCTCTGCACGATGCAACACACTGCAGTGTAGCTGCAAAAAACATGGGCTGGAATGCACCACAGCTTGTGGACAATGTCAGCATAGCAACTGCGACCATACGACTCAAGAGCCAGTTTCAGATGAAGAGAACATTGAGGGCTCGCTGTGAAACTTTACTTGGACCAAACTATGTCCTATTTGTAATAGATGTTAAATGTAATTAATGCTATAAGCTACTTTCAAAGGTAAACTAATGAAAATTGCTTAATTTTAAGATGTGTGGTAAAATTTTATCATTTATTCCCATGCTGGCAATAGTGCAGGTATGCTACAGTCCAAGAAAGCACAAAAGAACTTCAAAGTCAAAACCCTAGGATCTGCTTCTGCTGTTGTGAGCGCTACAATAGTTTTCAAGAAGTATACATATTTTTGTGTTTTGGCGGCCATATTGGCCGCCATCTTGGATAATAACATTCCAACAGTATTGCCACTATGATAAATCGATTCCTTGACCTCGATAATGTTAAATTTGATACTTCATTTGTTATTGTAGCTTACCAATGACCTGATATATGCACATTTTTCTGTTTTGGCGGCCATATTGGCCGCCATCTTGGATAGTTACATTCCGATACTATTGCCACTACGCTAAATCGATTTCTTGACCTTGAAAACATTATATTCGACACGTCATTTGTTATTGTAGGTTACCTCTGAAGTGATATATACCTATTTGTGTGTTTTGGCGGCCATTTTGGCCGCCATCTTGGATAGTGACATTCCAACAGTATTGCCACTATGATAAATCTATTCCTTGACTTTGATAGTGTTAAATTTTATACGTCATTTGTTATTGTAGCTGACCTATGACCTGATATATACTGTTTTTGTTTTGGCGCCATTATTGGTCGCCATCTTGGTTAAAATGCATTTTTGGGGGTGATGCCGTGTTCCGATTTTGTCCAACTTTCGGTATGTTCTTCCCCAGACCAAATACAGCAGAAAATCAACATAAAACGTTTTCTTGCAATTTTTTTGGGTTCACCGTATTTGTTTCGTACTTTGACCCTACTAAGTGTTTAACGACAATTTATGACAACAAAGGCCGTTGACGTCGCCCTCCTTTCTCCAGGCTTGAAACCGGCGCTACAAGAGGGCGGATAGTGACAGGGTTTGATGTAAAGGACCATGGGAACTAATCAAATCTACATGAGCTGTGTGGAGGACGATGCATACAAGTGTCGGCAAAGAACTTCGGATTGGAGTTCAGTTAGCACAATATTACATGTATGTGTGTTTATCAACTTTATCAACAGATAGCCTAAAATCGACCGTACACCGAACCAACGCAAACCGAACCGTCCAAATGGATTGTATCATAAAATTATTAACTTGTGCAAATAAGTAATAACGCAAATAATATTTGTGACCGTAGTCTATGTAGTATGTCGTCAACTGATGGTAGGTAATCGACCATTACTGATTAAAAGCCCTTCACATTTAACTATCAGAGCAATCATCAACTGCTGTGTGAAAAGCAGTAAATAAACGCCAATACTTGCTGCATGCTGATGCAAATGAAAAGCATAAGGCTTGAGTCGCTTGACACTTATTTGAGTTGGTTTCTAGGTCTGTATAGGCGCAGTGAAAATGGGCTTTAGCGATTATGTAAAAGTTAACTATCTACTGTTTAGTGTTTAACGACACATTGTGACATCAAAGGCCGTTGTCGTCGTCCTTGTCCGTTCTTCAGGCTTGGCACTACAAGAGGATGGGTATAACGAGGTTTGGTGTAAAAAGCCATGGGAATATCGTCTATTATTATGGGCTGTGGGGAGGCCGATGCATGCGTGGGCAAAGAACATCCGGTTTAGAGTTTAGTTGGAACAATATATACACATGTATACATAGGCTATTATGTCTATCGGTAGATAGCATAATCCGACCGTATGCCGAACAAAGTTGATGCGATTCAATCTGAACCGAGCCGTCTACATGGATTGCATCAGATGGGGTCAGATCAGTGTACGTTTACAGAAACCCCCTCGGGAACGATTGGTATCAGGCTGAATATGTTCAGAATTTTGCAGTCTGATCGCAATAAATCGGATCAGTTCAGTGTATGATACCCAGACTGAACCCGATTGAACCGATGTAAGTCTGAGTGACGTCATAATCACGCGATATCCCTCTGCCCCGCGTAGGGAAAACCTAAAGCCGTCACTAAACAGCCATAGACCGAACAGATCCTATTCGACCCGATTTGACTGATAATTATGTTCAGGCTGTATAAATTTTACCGATCGGCTGCCCAATCGGCAGACTGACAAAGCTGGCCATATTCACCGAACCAATGAGACACAAGCCGAATACACCAGTGGGATCTGATCGGATAAGTGTACAGTCTCCTTAAAATCGTTTATTTTTGAGAAGTATGGCATGTGTCACATGCTATAACACACGTGGTTTAAAATGCATTCAAATGCGGGCTTATAGTTAGTTTAACGGATAGAATTGTTGATCACGGGCTTCGACGAGTTCAATTTATATGAGTTGCATGGAGCCATGGGCAGCAACTCCGAGCTGCGGGCTCCTATACCACTAGTTAACTATCCTCTTTCAGGATCCGTATTTAAATGAACATTCAATTATTCTGTTGTGACTTTTATTGCATACTACAGTTCAAGTAAAATAGTTCTTGTCAAGAAGTGCATATGTGTTATATCAGTTTTATATGTTTCTGTAGATTTAATTGTAGTAGCCTAGTCTACAATAAAATAATTAGTGTTTCTGCTAAACATTTTCTGATTAGACACCAGTTCTGCAATACAGTACTGTCTTGCCTATGTGAGATTTAGTCTTCTAGAGCTTATGCTCATGCTACTAGACTCCGACAACTTACAACAGGAAGTAAAGATTACCACACTTTATCAGGTAATTTTTATGACTTTATAATACAATTATTATTAACTTAGTATATTATAATGAAGTTTATCGCGTATTTATGCCAAAATATATTGAACGCAAAAGCTACGTCATGAAGTCCAGCTTATGCACCGGGGCTGTATCATATTAAGTCCGCAATAGCCAGGTTGTTTGGTCAGCGAGTGGAGAGTAGGCCTAATAGTAGAAAGTACAAACGAAGGACAGGTTAAATTAACAGACGAGATAGGAGGATGAGCAAAGTAGCTGAGATATTTTGGGAGTTCATTGCAAAGAGTTGGTGCAGCAAAGACTAAGGAGCAGTTTAATAAATTCAGAGAGCTGGTGATTGAAGGTCGTGGTAAAGATATGATGATGAAAGAGTAGACCTGGGCTGCTGGATGGTGAATAGGGCCTACTTGGGAATGTATGAGAGTTGAGAAGTTTGAAGTGCGTTGTGGGTAAGAGATACAATTTTTTAATGGATGGAGTGATTTATTTTTATCCAATGAAGACTTAGTGCTTTGAGAGCAAGAGTTATGTGGTGGTGTTTGTGAGTTTTGATGACTGCGGGGGCAAGAGTGTTCTGGATTGTTTTAAAGGCGTTTTCTTGCAGAAGAATCGATGCTACAGAAAAGAGAAGTTTGGAATGAAGAATTGAGTTGGCTATTGGAGAAAAGTCATAAGTACTTATGGTATAGAGTCGGGATCCCGCTGGCGGAAAATTAGGTCGCCGCCAAATTTTATTCAGGCTGAATATGTGCTTTTATTGGATTTTAAGCCATTTGCAAGCAAATGGCTTAAAATTCGTGAGTATACTGCTTCTGTGAATATCACAAGCCAACCACGTAAAATATTATCTTTTTCAATGATTTTAATAACATCTATAATTATCATCACGGCATGACAGCCGCCGGTTTGTTGGTAACAACTAAGAAACGAACAGTTCGGAATTTCCACGTACTTCTTCTGTAAGTCTTCAGAACGGGACTATGAAGATTCTGGCAACATAACATCTGTTGCCATGCATATGGTGGATGTAGTCTTATCGGAAACTATACTTAGAATTATGTAGACCCTTGCATCACCGTTACCAACGAACTCGCCATTTTTGGGACAGTTTACCATCCTGAAGCGATCGTTAGAAGCGCTCATGGTAGCTGCAAATAGCTGACGGGTCTTTTGGGCTTTTCTTGATCCAACGACATTTTACATCAACTGTTTGCTTTGTAGAATGTGGGCGTTTGATTTTCATTATTAAACGGCTATAAACTTATTGTACAGGCAGTCTTGTAATCAAGTAGGCTAATTGGGCGCAGTCGACGAAGGTCACAAAATGTGCATAGGGCAAGTGCGATATAGTTGGATGATGATGTCGGTAAAGGTAAGATTTTGTCATAAATGATACCAATATTGCGGACTGGAGAAAGGTAAGGCACGGGAGAAGTGAAATATGTTGGAGAAAAGTCGGACAGATAGGTTAGTTTGTTTAATTGCTCGCGGCGGTCAATTATTCTCTTGAATGGACTGCGGTCTGCAACAGGAAGTCAGTGCGGCGTATCTCGAATATATTCTGTTGTGTGCGAATATTTAGCTTGTTGGTTACGACTCGAGAATTAGAACCAATTACAATTTAAACAGCAATCATTTGTGGCAGGTTTTATATCTCCAAATCACGTTTAGCACAAATGTTTTAAGATTGGTCATAAATTTATTTTTCAGCCATAAAATGCAATCAATGAATGTAAACGGAATGCAGGTGATAGTACTGAACCAACCAGGACTACAGAATGAACAGTTGACTCGTAGAAGCATGAAACCTCGACTGGCTAAGCAGCTCATTGGACTAGGAGTGGTACATATTCTAAACGGTGTGTTCTGCATTATCTTTCAAAGTATCAACCTGGAAAAATCTGTTAACTCCACTCACTGGTTTCTCCGGACCAGTCCCGTAGTGATTTGTCATGGACTTTGGAGTGGCCTTCCGGTTAGTGTTTCAAATTATTAACTTTCAGTTCGATTCATTGTGACATTACTTCCCATGATCTAAAGAAACAAGCGGCGATTTAAACGGGCATAGTGGTGGTTGTATAAAACGTCTGTAATCAGATGCATAACCATTAACACGTAAAGGCAAAGCTATGATTTGTTCTTCATGCGCGAGATTTGCTATGACCAATTTATTTATCAATTCAAGTGTGAACATCTTGTGTTTATGGATAGCGTTTGGTTGCATAGTTGCATAGTATCGAAACGTCATCGGCAATTTTGACCAACCCACCTTTAACACTTTAATGACATGCCGCACTTTTAGTAGCCTACACTCTCGTCGTTAAAGTGTTAACATATTTCGAGGTTCAGGCATATATGGAGTCTGATACCGGAAATATAAAAAGTATCTGCTTACTGATAAAATCTTTGCTATAAATGAACTTTTGCACGGTTTATGGAACTTTATGCATCACCTTTGTGGCTTATTTTAAAGATGCTTCATGAAATATCTAGGTAATTTAGGTAACTTACTGACTGATATTAGGATGCCAATTATTAGTTTAACTTGGTGCGCCGATATTCAAGTCCTGGTTGCTGGACTATTCTCAAACTTTATTCTATCACCGTACTACTTTGGTAGTTGCGACTCACAAATTAAATATACGACACCGTGATGCGTGAACAATTATTTGATTATGGTCGATTAACTATGGTAAATGTCTAAAGTAAAATACACGAATTTCAATCGCAGAGTCCACAGATGTCAAGGGAACCTTCTTCGAAACGACCACATTCTTAATTGAAAAGTATGAACCTTTCGAAACTCAAGTAGTTTCAACCGACAACTCTACCTCAATAAAAGCCCTAGGCGTCACCATTGATGAAAAACTATCAGTCACAGAACACATCAACAAAGACGTCAAAAGTGGCTCTGCTTCAATCTTCGCCCTTAAAACACTCAAAACCCATGGTGCATCTGCAGATTCTCTACAACTGGTCACCCGCGCAACCATCATAGCAAGAACAATGTATTCTTCCTCCGTTTGTTGTGGACTGGCGAGCGAAAAGGACAAAAAATCCCGCGTAGAACGACTGAATAACAGAATAAAACGCTGTGGTTTTATTCAGTCAGATCCCCAGATTCTCATATATCCTTAACTCTTTGTGCCACCAGTTAACCCTTTCCCTAAAGCCGCCTGTTTCCCTGACCATACAGTGGTGCCTGTTCTCTGTTCACGTGATATGCAACATTATTTTGCTTGTGAATGAATCCATGGGTTACTGGATATTGTTGTAGCTGCAACGTTACTCATCGATTCCCCTTCTACGAATGTTCTTGCTAATAAAGCAGACACTTCACTCTTTACAGCCGTTCTCTTAAATGAGAGTCACTCACTCAGATGCCTTTTCCCTAATCAACATTTTACGCCCTATTTTCTTAGGGTCAGACCACATAGCTTTAGCCTTCCTGACAAGGACTCACGAAATTTTATATCTCGTATGTTAATCCTGAACTCTTGCTAAGTGATTATTACTGAATTCATACTATAATATCTAGATGTATTTTTTCTATGTACACCTACAGCGTTATGTCTGTTGTTAACACAATTGACGAATATCTGATGATGATAGAAAATGTTCAAACAAGGTCGAAGTCTTACAAATATCTCCAGTGCTTGAACCCTTCTAAAACTGAATTCTTACTTAATAAGTCTGCATGACCAGCTCAAGAAAATTCCCGATCCTCCTCTTTTCCACTCAACCTTGACTCTGCATCCATCGACATATTCACTTCAAATTCTCCTGTCCCCAACCTAAGTATGATTTTTGACCAACACCTTAGCTTTTCCGATCACTTCACCCGTCTTTCCCGTTCTTGCTTACTGCATATCCGCGACCTTCGAAGAATCCACCCTATGCTCGACTTCAAAACTGCATCTACAATAGCTGCAGTTAAAAATCACCCTAAATTAGACTACAGCAATGATCTCTTCCAGAACATACATGTAGATTATGACCCAGTTAAAACGCCTCCACGCTATTCAGAATGTTCTCGCCGTGCAGTCACCAAAACCCTTAAACACCACGATGATGATGATGAATACGACAATTTCTACAGCGCCTTGAATAAGCTGATTCCCGCGACTTCGCATTTTTCGGCGCTGTAGAAATTTCGAGATTACTACAACGAAAATCCAACTTCTATTTCAAAATTGACTACATATAGAATAGGTCCTATTGACCTGTTATAGGCCAAAGGCAGCCACCTTAGTCGTGGTCGAGTTCAAGGTTCACACCTGGGATATGAGCTTTAACTCCCGTCAAACGTATCTATAATCAAAATCACAGCTTCACTTAAACATTTAAAACATCCAGTAAGCCTGTGCTGTGAAATTCGAGACTCCTGGGGTTACCTAATGTCTAGGTCAAAAGTCAAACACACGCACGTTATCGGAACGAAAATGTCATGTTTAAGTTTACCTCATGGTGAATTCCAAACGTTTAGGAACAAATTAACTTTAAGCAATAAGATTTTAAATAGAAATTTTCGGAAGATAAGATCCGAAATCATTTATGTGCAGGTATCGCCTAAAGCCGATATGGCGACCCTAACGACAGGCTCCAAAGTCAACACGCACCCTTGATAAATATATTCATGCCGTGGGTTTGACCCGTTCCACAGCAACTCCAGTCCTCTACAAGTCAAATCTAAAAGTCCGATATATATACATAATATATATATATATAATATATATATATATATGTCTCACTAAAAAACTCGCGTATGCAACACTGCAGCGATATGAAATATTTTTACCGATATGTCGTTTAAATTCCGAGATATGGACATTTGAAGTTCATTAAAGTTCACATCGTTTCAAACTGGGGCTCATAGTAAATAAAACTGTAAACTCTGGCTAACCACAATATTTGAAATCAGTTCTTGTTCCCCAGACTTATCATTATTCAACGAGGTCATCTGATCATCTTTGTCTGGTCATACCGAAATCAAGAACTGTTCTTGGCAAACGAGCTTTTTCAGTTGCTGGACCTACTTTTTGGAACTCTCTTCCTGTGTCTGTACGCGCTTTGCTCAGTCGCTTGTGTCAGTTCGTTCTCGGCTGAAAACTTACCTCTTTCAAATTGCTTATCCACCGTAGGCTGTTTCTCTGTGTCTTACTCTTGGATGTTGACCTGATTACGGCTTGCTTTTATGCGCCATCGGTTGATGCCTTGTGCATTTAGGATCCGGCGCAATAGAGGTTGTTAATTATATTAAACCGTTGGAAATTACGCTCGGCAGTGTGTCCATTCGCTGGGGGACGATAAGAAATTTTACACAGCGGAGGCGAATCCGGCGTAGCCGGTGCATACCAGCCAGAACACGTATTCCGAAGGCGGGGCTAACTATGCCAATCAATATGGAACGATTTTGAAAGGTAGAAATAACCCGTGCGAAACCGGGCCCGGATGTCCAATATTCAATATCTAGACGGTAGCCTATGCTGTAAATCATTGGGAGGCAGGACCTAGACCGCCACAGGGTTGGCTTGCGAAGCCTCCGACTATCCGAGAACCCTTAATCTGGAAAATTTCACAAATCTGACTCTATAACGCGCTTTTGTTTATTTTAATGCTACTAAATTATC
>JACEVL010001364.1:0-12500 GCA_020284085.1 Aporrectodea caliginosa
AAAATCAAGAGTCGATTCATTAAAAAATGGCGGTCATATAAAATTGTAAAATATTAAATTATTCCTTTAGAACCAAGTAAAAATAAATATTGCCGATTTATCGGATCGAATTCGCAGAAGGAAAAGCAGGCCACATATCCGCAAAAGGAAATCGGCAAAATACTGCCAATGGGTCGTACACTAGTCTCACTCTTTTTGTATTTTACGTTGAAAACAATTTAACAGTCATTTCATTATAACAGTAGTAGTAGTAGTTTCAGTTTAACGACATTGTGTGATTACAAAGATCATTAGCGTCGCCCTCCTCCTTTATCCAGGCTTGGGACTGGCACTGTCAGAAAGCAAACAGTGGCGGAATGGAATGGATCCAGAGTTTAACGGCAGCTTATGACAACATAGGCCGTAGCCGCCGACAAAGATTATTTTTTGGCATATTACAGCTCAGTGGCGGAGTTATAGTTCGACTCATATAAAGCGTCGGTTATGAGCGTTTAAGAGGTGTCTAACGTGATAATTGCATTATCCAGTGTCGGGCGACATCTTATGGCCTTTGAGACCGTTGACGTGAAATTTACCTTACCAGTATGAACACAATATCGAGATTTATACAGCGCCCCAAAAAGCAAATTGGTGAGAACTATATTCATAGGAGCTCAGTCAAACAAATATGAGAGTTAAAAATCGGTTCAAAACCTCAGGAGACATAATCAATGGTGCCTGCTAATCCTTCAATCCATAGAAGAAACCGTTATTACCGTCCTCTCACGAGCTCAGTCACAGGCGCTCAGTCAAAACAGAATCATTAGGCAGGCAAATTGACCAGGTACGGACTACAGAGACAAGCGATTTGCAGTAAACGGTGTTTAACTGCACGTAACGTTTGACTACCACAGCCCTTCAAGTCAACTTCACCATAAAAGCATTTCGAACACGTATGCCTGTAGTAATTATGGATCCAGAGTTGAACGACAGCTAAATAAAATGTCAGCAAAAAGCCACAAAAAGTACCGGTATGCAGTCCCTGTCACAAGCTTATTCACAGAAACTTAGTCAAAACTATCGACGTATATATATTAGGGTGGCAATGAAATATTTTTTCTAATTTTTTTAAAGTGACACCCCCCCATTTTGTTCTGTGGCATCTGAAACTGAACCTGGAAATGTTTTAAGACAGTTGTTCAATATTTACTGGTTGCACAAGATGATCAAAGTTTTTAATTATAGGCGTAGGGCCGTAGGCATAGGCATTAGGCAATGGGCAAATTGGCAATGGGCATAGTGTTATTTATGTAAGAAATTATGTGGCTTACACTAGTCTTACACTTACACTGTCTTACAGTCTTACAGTCATTAGACTTGTCCTCGAACAATCGTTGCCTTGTTGCTGTCTGGATAATCCTTTCGGTGCTTCTCAACCAATTGCAGAAGATATTGTTTTTGATCCTCTTGGTTCGTAAGAACAGCATTAAACGATTGAATCAACGCAACGCCGCGTTCGGCAGCGTCGTTGACCACTTTAAGCTGTTGTAACTTACGTTTGCCAGTCAGGAATCCTTCATCTTCCTCCCACGTACTTGGATGAAGCAGCAGGAAGTCCATTGGGATTTGAAGAGCTTCGAAAAGTTTTTTCGTGTTATGCGTCACAAAATCATACAACTGCATTCCTGAGATGTGCTTTTCATCAATTTTGATTCGCCGTTGAGGTTCGTCGCTACTGCTCCGCTCCATGGCCTTCACCATTGTCACTCTAACTTCATCAGACACTCGTGAATCAAAGAACGCCAAACCTATCAAGGTTTCACTCAAGTACCAGAGATGGCTGGTAAAACTTTTCATCGCTGCCTTGGCCACACTCTGATTTGTGTCGTAAGCTGCGAATTGCTTCAACAACTCTAGGTCATTCAATGGAGCCAAGACAGGACACTGACAGCGGTACCATGCCTTCAGGTAAATCTGAACAACGAAGATGTTAAAATCACGTAGACCCGCTAGTTCGCGAGGTGTTAGATGAAACTGAGAGCGTAAAAGGTAAATTTTCAGGCAGTAAATTAACTTCGCCATCCACCTAGCTCTGTGGAATGCCCCTGGCGCTAGGATGTTTCGTGGATGATCATCGGGTGCACCTAGGAACAAAAGAGCTAGGTGCAGTAATTCCTTATAGTCGTCGCGTGGCTGAACTTCTATCAGCTGCTCAAGACAGAACCTAATCATATCCTCTCTCCATGGTTCCAACAAAGCAGCAACTGACACATCCGTCATCGCACTCTCAGAACTCTCTCTGTCAATGGAGCTCCAAGCTTTTGAGAATCGCTCAAACAGTTTAATGTTTGGCCCACTGGATGTTTCCATTAATAAACTGAAGACCTTTGCAACGATCAGCTCATGTATGTGGTGCCGGCATGCTAAACTGAGAAGCTTTCGCTTCAGTTTATTTTCCAGCAAGACACAGGCACCAGAGACGAGTCCGGTGTTGCTAGCCGTGGTATCAAATGACATACATTGCAGACGGTTGGTGAGGTTCCATTCTTCAACAAGTTTGAATACTGCTGCCGCCTGTGCTTCCCCGGTTCCATTGTGCATCGCTGGGACCCCAAGAAGTTTCATGGTACCTTCGCCAGAAACCAATACCGCTAATCGATCAACTGTTTCCTTTGACGTAAGTGCAGGCAGCAACTTTCCGTCCCAATGAACTGTCAGTGGAACATCTGGTGAGAAAGATGCTTGTATCTCTCGTGCGATTTTCTCACGATTTCGTCGTCGAGCCTGTCTGATAGATTCTCGGTTTATCGCCATGTCAGCTGGATTATGCCCCAACGATTGAGCAGCAGCTGCCAAGACATACGTGGCGTTTCTGTTGCTTATCCTCGTTCTATCTAGTGCAGCTGCAACTTCAGGTGTGACCATGCTGGAGGGTCTGCCACGGCATGATTTCTTGGCTGACGGGCCCAGTAACAGGCATGCATCATCAGCATCATCGTCACTACTGCTTTCTTCACTGCTCGTGAGCTGGGCAGTTGCGTTCTCTGTCATCAATCTATCAGCCTCCAATGTTTCAAGATTGATTTTCCGCAACTCCTTCTGATGCCGTCGTTTTTCTTGCTTGGCTAGTTTTGTGTCCACTGGACCCATACTTCCACGCCGTCCTGGTTCTCTCTGTGCAGTTAGGAATTCCCTATCTTCTGGGATTTTCATCAAAGTCATTGCGTCAGCATGAGCTACGTCGAAGAGATCGTCGAGAGTGCTTACAAATGCATCTTCTTTAGCCATTTGAGCTTCTGTTCTTCGACCTGCACTCTTTTTCAAGTTTTGCCACGTGCTATGTAATTTCTTTATTTTAGTGACTACATGACACTCTAGACGAATCGGAATTCTGGCTTTTTCCCAAAACGTCTGAACTTCCCGTGCTGCTGTTATTGCACTAGTTTGAATGGTCTGCTTTTCGTGAGAGTGTAAATGGAAGAACCGACCCAACACCTGGCGATTTGATGGCAGTTTGCTTCCAGTCACTTCATGAAATGAACTACCAATCAACCAAATACCACGACTCTTTTTCGAGGTATCCGTTGTAGGCCTACTACTTGCCATTGCCATCTAAAAATTTATTTCTTACCGACTGAACAAGCAGATTAGCAGAACTGATTAATTTAATACATTTCCTTCAGTACTGACTCTCGAGTTTATTGACACGCGTAAGACGCTTGTGAGCGATATTAAGGGTGTGTGGTTGAAACAAAGACGTTGGAGTAGCTACTAGTTAATATTTCTATAGCTCATGATTCATGAATGATTCGTGACTTCTCACTTAACGTTTTTATATTGCTTCAGCTCTGCAGTCTGCACAACACAACAACCACAGTTACCACACAAAGCACACATATTACGCAAAGCAGCATACTACAAAAAATGAATTAGTCTTGTGCAACGTCTAAATAGCTTCAGATTTCTGTCAAATTTGTTCCTGTAATCTTTGGCCCAATGGAGAACAACTTGAGAGGGTGTCGTTTGAGAAATATTGAATTTTGTTTCTTACATTGATATTGGCTGTCACCCTAATATATATATATATATATATATATATATATATATATATATTCATAGCGTCCGAAGGAAGCGTTTTAGTGGTGTCTTTATTACTTATTGTTTAATATGGTGGTAAAAATAGAAAACGACAGTAAACATAGATAAAATGACCAAAATATGAACTTTTAAACTATTTTCCAAATATGTTCAACAATTTTTCCATATGATCTTCTTTGTTATCACAGTGTCGTTAAACAATAAGTGATAAAGTGATCTTCTTCGACAAAACTATATATATATATATATACGTTGAAATACGTTAAACTGAATATATATATATATATATATATATATATATATATAGTACCAAAGTTTGCGACCACTAAATTTTGGAAAAATTGTTGAACATATTTGGAAAATAGTTTAAAAGTTCATATTTTGGTCATTTTATCTATGTTTACTGTCGTTTTCTATTTTTACCACCATATTAAACAATAAGTAATAAAGACACCACTAAAACGCTTCCTTCGGACGCTATGAATTCAGCAAGAACGTTAAAATGTTACACTAACTCCGCCACTGATCGATCTCTGTCAGTGCCACCCCCAAGCCTGTATGAAGGAGGAGGGCGACGCTAGTGATCTTTGTTATCACAGTGTCGTTAAACAATAAGTGATAAAGTGATCTTCTTAGACAAAACTAAAACGCTTCCTTCGAACGCTTTGAATTCAGCAACAACGTTAAAATGTTAGACTCAATTGTAGCAGGGGGACACAAGCTGTTGATAAACAGAGAATAAAATGTTCACCCTCGATGTGTGTTGTGATCATCCGAAAGCACCATGTTCAAACCCTGAGGAAGAAGAAGAGTTAAGAAGAGTATGAAGTGTTAGAGACCTCATATTGCACGGTTTCGGCATATTAGGGCGGGTGGCCAGTCATCTTCTCACCTAATCTTCGTACTCACAGTGATCAGTGTACTCATTACAGCTAAGTTGGACGAGGGCGCAAATGGAGTCGAAATCTCGACAGAAATTTCTGGTGGGAATTTAAACCCGCGATCATTGACGCTGTACTGTATCAAAGCATCGCTATGGGATAGAATGAAGCCGAAATCTCGGCTAATTTCTGTCCTCGTGGGGGATTTTTTAAATATACGACCACTCGGTTGACAGTCCAGCGCTCTGACCACTTGACTATCATGCTCCCCGCAGAAGAAATGGAAAGCTAAAGTGGATTCATCATATTCCAATGAACTTAACAACGGACGGGTGTGGAAAGATGGGAAAACTGTTGTAGAGTTGTTTGGGTGGAGGGTTAAGGAAGCTATAACTTCATGTCTCTGCCATTCTGCCTCGTTAAACAAATACAATACAATACAATATAAAATATTATTTAAGTAATATTAATTAAAATACTCTCCTATCACTAGTCACGACTGATGCACAACAATTAATCATTCATTCATTTATCAATAAAATAATGTGTCAATAAATTAATTAATTCATTCACTCATTTACTCGTTCTTTTCTTAATTTATTCACATATTCATTGCTCATTTATTCATTAGTTCATTGATTTATTAGTTCATCACCTTTCATCAGTTTATTAATCTATTCATTGATCCATTGAATCAATTAAGTAATTAAGTAATTAATTCGTTTACTCCTTAACTCACTAATTAAATATTTTACTAATTAATTAATTAATTTGTTCTTTCATAATTCATTCATCAAGAAGTCAATCCACGAATTTTTCCCAGTCGTGTTTATCATCTGATACTATAATTTTTGATATTTTAACCCATGTAGATTGAACCGAGTCATCTGAAGCAATGCTATAGGGGTAACTATTTTTCGCTTATGAAAGTTCTTATGTGAAAAGTGCAGGCGCATTGATACATTACAAGGATGTATTGTTGCGAAGAGCCAACAAGTTTTGGATAAAAATAGATGCCATCAATGTACATCCTGGTTGATGAGGCAAACACGGACGAAGAATGTGTACATTGTTGTAGATCGCTACTTACGTGTTTTTTTACATCTGTAGTCATCTCTGATATGCAGAAACGTTTGATGAGGTTAACGTTAGCAATTTGAAAAGTATCGTGCAATTAAGCAAGTAGGCCTTGTAGCTAATATGACCCGCCTATAAAGACTTTGTCATATTATTTATTTATAATTATATGCGCGTAGAATGGGCGCCTTGGCCGGAAAACACAGGCGAAACGATAACGAAAGTGATGGTGAACAGCAGAAACGTACATTTCGATCTTCTACTGCTCTCGAGAGAGGTAAGCAGATAGTCGGGATAGAAATCAGTTTATTCATAATACTCGAACAGAAAAATATCGACGACGCAATAATTGATAAAGCTCACTTAGAACCAACGAAATAAATAGGTTTTAACAACTTTTGCATCCTTGTATTCATTCAGAGCATTTAATTCATTCAGAGCATTTATGTAGCGCCCCTTCAAGAACATACTCAGGATCGCTTCCGGCCCAGCCACCACCAAAGAAAAAGGCATTGAGTGACTTGTAGAACCCTGCCGGATGACTCACAAGTAAAGAACTGAGTTTAAGCGGGAGGACATTCCAGATGGAAGGGCCCACCGCCCACAACCGCAAAATCACGGCGCTGCCTAATAGCTAAGCGAGCGCGAGGAACTACAAGCTCACCCCTCGTCGTAGAGCGACGGGCCCGACGCGCTGCAATCTCGGACACTGGGGGGGGGGCAAAGATCGCCCAACTTTTGTAAGCACTATCTAAATTCTTGAAAAATTCAGAAACATCCATGTATGTTAAAACTATTAGCGTTGGAGTGACTGGTACCTTCTGGTTTGCGAAGAGATAGGACTGGTCTCGACGCCTTTTCATATATTCAGCATACCAATCCTTTCCTCCCATCTGATTTTTATCCCATGATGGTGGGTATGTCTTTTTATTTGCTACTGCAAAATCAAATGCAAGCACTCTTACTTCTTTCCATGTCAACCCGACGATATGTTTAGATGCCTCCATGAAATAATCATACAGTGATACCTCTTCTATTTGGCTAAAAACTGTGCGAACTAAGTAATTTGCTTAAAAGTTCATTGTCCCAAAGCCAACTTACGTTGCTTTCAAAATAATATTGATACAATGTAGAATAGGAAAGAAATCATAGAAGGGTGAATGGAAGGGAAAAGAGGGAGAGGAAGACCGAGGCAGATGATGCTGGGATGGATGGCCGACGGATACAGCGAATTAAAGGAAAAAGCACAGCACAGAGAAGAGTGGCGTCATTGGAAGTTGGAACCTGCTGAAGGGCAGAGAACTTAAAGAAGAAGAATAGGACATGCCAACTTTTTTGGCTGCAGATTTTATAGTTTTATGCTCGTCAGTGAACCTTGTGGCTTTCATTGTTTCTGGTAACACACTGCCTATTTTTCTTTGTTACTTTTTTCTTCCAATACTTCAGGTGATGGATACACTACTAAAAATATATATAAAAAGACATTACTATATACATGGTGCAATTTTTTACAACTTTTTTTGGTTAAATTTCATTTAAAATAAATTTAAAAAAATATTAGGTACACAGTCGATCACTGATCGACTGTGGACCACAGTGCATTGATCGACTGTGTACTACACCATACGATGTTCATCCAAAGACACATAGTGATATACCCGTTGTGTGTGTTATCTTTGTCATTAATCTATTGAATAATCAAAAAAATTATGTTTTAAAAATATATACAAGTAAATGCCTATGTTGTACATACCTTTGTGAAATCTTCGACCACGCGATTAGGCAAAAATTTACATTGAAGAACCAAAAACATGAAAATTGAAAAATATCAGTTTTTGACTGTAATAAGCAACTCATACTATGTTGTCGGATAAAGCGACACATAATTATTCAGTCTTACTTACCTATTTCTATCTCCCCAGGTAAATTGCGTTGTAAATTAAGTGAAGTGATTAACTGTGTACGACGATCGACTGTGTCCTCCTTCCCCTATTTACGCTAGAACATGGCGCTCCTCAGAGCCCTTCCCCTCCCCACGCAAGCAACCCTGGATCCGCCACTGCAAGAACGCAACGAGAAACCATAGCAGCAATAAGATATGAAATTCGCTGAGACACAGGCAGCCAAAAGAGCTTACCACGCATGTATGCAGAGCCAGAGGCGAAGCCCAATTAGACGAGTGTATGACGACAGAATTTAAATATATATAAAAATAAACTTTAAGGGCAATTTAAAGTTTTAGAAAACGCGTCAGGGTTCTATCGAAGCTATTGATGAGATAAGGTTGTCTTAGGGCGATATCTTCCATTGAGCAGAAGCAGAAACATCTTCCTCCTCGTCATCGTCGTCATCCCATCATCATCATCATCATCATCATCATCGTCATCATCATCATCATCATCATCATCACCTTCATCTTCATCTTCATCACTATAATCATCATCATCATCATCATCATCATCATCACCATCGTCATCGTCATCATCAACATCATCACAACCACCATCACCATCATCAGGAAATTCTATGGAGCATTATGGTTACCACGACTGTTTGAATAATGGAAAATTGTGGATTAAATTTAATACGAAAGCAATTTAATATTTTCTAACATTTCCATTTCCTAATACTTAACTATTTTCACTGGTTTTATTTTAATGCAACAGATGGACAGAATAAAGTATCGTCCAGTACAACGGTAAGATTGCGCACTATTTTATTTTTTCAATTATGTTGCAGTAAAAACGCCATAAACTCGTTAGCGATATCACTTGAAGTGGCCATTGACCTACAATGTCCTGCATGTATGCTTTTTGATTTACGATAACTGGACTGTGGAAGTCAATATATCGAAAAATTATTAATCTCACTGGCAATGTGCTCAAACTCCTCAAAAAGAATGACATAATCGTAAAAATCATTGCTTCATCTGATATTTCTAATTAAATATATATAAATAATGTGGAATTGACGTCTTACTATAATAGGTAGGCCTATCAGTGACGGTTCAAATATCAATGATAAAACCGTCGTTGTATGAATTGACCTGAATTGAACACACTCCAAGTGGGGCCTGACCAGAGTTTTGTACAGGCTCAAGAAGATGTTTTTCTCTCTGCTGATTACCGTTCTTTTGATCTGTCCCAGTACCTTGTTTGCTTTGGTCGCTGCTTCTCTGCATTGTCTTGGTGGTTTTACACTTTGCTGAATTATGACTCCCAAATCTTTCTTCTCTTCCGCTGTTCTTAATTTTCTGTCTCCCATTTCATACTCAAAACCTCTGTTCTTTCTTCCCACATGCATAACTGCACACTTATCAATGTTGAAAAGCATATTCCAATCTTCAGACCATTTGTACAATCTTTCCAAGTCCTCCCTCAGTATTCTGGCTTCTTCCTCGTTGTTAACTTTTGCGCAGAGTTTTGTGTCGTCTGCAAACTTCGAGATCTTAGAAAGTATTCCTTCATCTATATTATTGATATATATTACAAAAAGCAGCGGTCCCAGCACAGATCCCTGAGACACTCCACTTGTGACACTGATCCAGCTTGAATTCTTTCCCTGTATCCTTACTCTTTGTCTCCTATCCTTTAACCAGTTGCTGACCCATTTAAGTAGACTTCCCTGTATTCCACATGCTTGCAGTTTTTTCTAATCTTTTGTGTGGCACCTTGCCAAATGCATTTGCAAAGTCTAAATAGACCAGATCAACCGAGTTATTCCTGTCTAGATCATCATATACCTCCTCGAAGAAATCCAAAAGGTTTCTTAAACATGAACGTCCCTTCGTGAAGCCGTGCTGGCTGTTGTTGATTAATCTGTTCTTATTCAGGTGCTCAACCATCCTTTCCTTGATTATCCGCTCCAGCACCTTGCATATAATGCAAGTTAAACTGACGGGTCTGTAGTTGCTGGTGTCACTCCTGCTTCCTTTCTTGAACAATATCGTGACGATGGCATCCCTCCAGTTCCTTGGTATTACGCCTGACTTGATGGAATCATTGAATATGCCAGACAGGATGGCTCCAATTTAATTTCTCACCTCCTTCAGAAACTTCGGGTGTATCTCATTTATCCCTGGAGTTTTATCTTTTTTGAGATTCTCCAACATCTTCACTATCATCACTTCGGAGATAATATTATACACATCTGTCAACCTCTGGTCGTCGCTACCTTCAAACAATTTCTTTGGATCTGGTATGTTTTTCGTGTCTTCCTTCGTGAGCACTGACTCAAAGTAATTATTTAGCATCTCGGCAGTTTCTTCATCTTCAGTTACAATCTTACTCAGGCCGTTCTTTAATGGTCCCACCTTGTCTGTCCTTTTTTGCTTACTTTTCATGTAACTCTAGAAACCTTTGTTGTCTTTTTTTATGTTTTGACTCAGCTTCTCTTCATATTCCTTTATCGCTTTTCTGTTTATTGCTTTTGCTGAATTCCTCTTTCTGGTGTACTTATCCCTTGCTTGTTCCAAGTTTCTCTCTGTGCAATCGTCTGATTCACCCAGATTTATCTGTCTCATTTGCTGCATCCTTCTCCATGCTTTATTTTTAGTTCTTCTTGCTTTCTGAACCGCCTCATTAACCCATGGACTCTTCTTGTTGGTTCTCTTCATAACCGGTACTGTTTCTTCAATGACCTCATTCATGCAAGATACAAATTGCTTCTAGCGCTCATTTAGGTTCAAGTCTGCCAATCTTATTGCTAATCCCTTCTCTCGAATTTTCCTTCTGACTTTGTCGCAGTCTGCTTTGAAATAATTATACCGCTTCTGGTATGCCTATGTGCCTATGGTTTTTTCCATCTCAGCAGCCTGAGACAGTCTTAGAAAGGTGATCTGGTGGTCCAGAGTGGGGTCTGCGACGAAAAGGAATTCGAAAAGCCCATATTTAACACTGCACAAATAATATTCCACGGATCACAGGATGATCTGTAATTTTAAGTAGCAGTAATATTATATGTTACAGTTCAAATATCCTTGAAATTTTAGATAAGTCGATAGACAGTTTGCTATACCTTTCTTTCAGTGATTATAGCGTGCAATAACTAATATCTTGTTTGTGAAGTGTTGTAATCCTTTCACAAAACAAAAACCAAAATCACAATTCCATAGCTTCGTGCTTCTGGGAAATCTGAGATAAACCACAGCAGGTAAACTGACCTTGAGCTACAAGGTCATAGGATTATCATGTAATGGTACGCATACCTTTTTGGATATTGCGAACCTAAAGAAACATGACGTAGGCACAAAAAGCACCATTCTGACACTTGCTGTTCTTTCAAAATCATGGACTAACCATAGAGGTCAAGTGACCTTGAACTATATATTATGGTCAAGCAATGGACGTACAATGTTTCGTTTACATTTTAGGATTCCGCGGCCTCAAAAACCATGAAATATTCACGATGAATACAATTCTAACACTCAAAGTTCCTGCAAAACCAAACGTTATCCGCCACAGGTCAAGTGATCTTGAAATGCAAAGTCATGCGATGGTCATCCGATGCTTTTAATGACTCTGTTGGATTTCCGATTAACCTTTTTGGACTTAACAGTTCTCTTTATGTCTCACAGACACTGAGATATTATTGTTTGACAAAAAGTCTCCCACGTCCTTGAAAATTAAGGTTGCTATACCTCTCACATGTTTATCCTGCAATACCAAAAATAGCTTTATTGACTTTTTGATCCGGAAAACCCTATCGCAGGCACAAAAGTAACATTTTTATAATTTGTAGTTTGTGAGATGCTCAGAGACGGGGTAAACCCCAGGTTGTTGAATACTAGTCACATCCATTGTCAACCTGTCTCTTGATGAAAATTACTCTTCGACCAATTTTACATATGCGATAGTTCATCATATTCTTAAAAGGCCATCACTATTCAAACTATCGATCCACCTCTACTCTCGACTTCTCTTCCATATTGCTGGCTGAATTAGTTGCTCATCGGTGTAGGTGTCATCTCTCTTCCCTCAACCTGCACCTTCATGTGCATCAGACATCTTCAATTCCTGGTCTTGTGGCAACCGGGCTTGGTTCTTCAACTGGCTCTCTGAATTGAATTGTATGCTTGTTTATTCATCTATACTTGCATAACGCAGCACGTTTACAATTGTAAAAATCCGAATTTATAGACCACTACTTAAAAGCTCAGCGCATGGCATCAGCTTATTTTCGAGCGCTGCGTCGATTCTGATACGGGTTGTAATACGTCATAAGTCTCTCAACTGGGACTCCATAAATGCCTTTACATGAAAGGGCATTATCTCGAACATCATATAGAAAGGGCATTGATCGGAACTAATCTTCATATTTTCATGGAGTTCATTTTCACATCGCCCTCTTGCGTAACATAGGCCTACTACGGATTACAACGTTCGGGAACTGTCAGAAAAAATCGAATGGCCTTGGAGAAAAGAGGAAACATTCAGTCCCCCAAACAACGGATAACAAGATGAACTT
>JACEVL010001364.1:17500-44681 GCA_020284085.1 Aporrectodea caliginosa
ACTTGGCCCAGTTTATGATTGACTCGATCGATCAGCTCGATCGGCTGCGGGGTATAGTAGGTATGAAGTTCGATTCTCAGGCTGAGAACCCATTCACCTCTGAAAAGGATTCCGGTCCTTTTTAAGTGTGACAACATTGACACGCAACCGAATAACATCGGTGCAGAATGAAGAGAGAAACCCGAAAAACCACTAGTTCTCTGAACACATAAGAAATTTCTAGATAAGAAACGAATTATTTGACGAAATTGTAAAGACGACAAAACAGGCAGCAACGTTATTAGACATAATACCGAGTCTCGAAGGAATCGATGGTAGGAAAATTGCAGTAAGATGCATAAAGAAATTCGTGGACAAATTAACTTGTCGACATCGATTAGGGCACATGGTCGAAAGTCAACAGCATCGTTACCCGGCATGATGTTGTTCACTGGCTCCAAATCCAGCAGCGAATCTATTACAGTGTCTACTCTATTGTCTGGCAATGTGTTCTGGGCAGGGCCTTTCTATCTCCGGGAGCGCTTTAACTTCGGCCTGCTCTGGTCGCCGATCTCTGCGCTCAGCCAATCGTATAAGATCGCATGTGAGTTTGTTAATAATCTTGCAGGTGCGTAAAATTGCAGAATGTAGATTTTAGAACTGAAGAATAAGTACGAGTAAGTGTAAGCAGTAATAAGACCATAATAGATGAAGCTATAGAGGGGCTGAACCTATGGCTTGTTGGTGAAGGTATGGAAGGCTGAACCTATGGCTTGTTGATGAAGGTATGGAGGGGCTGAACCTATGGCTTGTTGGTGAAGGTATGGAGGGGCTGAACCAATGGCTTGTTGATGAAGGTATGGAGGGGCTGAACCTATGGCTTGTTGGTGGAAGTATAGAGGGGCTGAACCTATGGCTTGTTGGTGAAGCTATGGAGGAGCTGAACCTATGGCTTGCTGATGAAGCTATGAAGGGGCTGAACCTATGGCTTGTTGGTGAAGATATGGAAGGCTGAACCTATGGCTTGCTGATGAAGCTATGGAGGGGCTGAACCTATGGCTTGTTGGTGAAGCTATGGAGGGGCTGAACCTATGGCTTGCTGATGAAGCTATGGAGGGGCTGAACCTATGGCTTGTTGGTGAAGGTATGGATGGGCTGAACCAATGGCTTGTTGATGAAGGTATGGAGGGGCTGAACCAATGGCTTGTTGATGAAGGTATGGAAGGCTGAACCTATGGCTTGTTGGTGAAGGTATGGAAGGCTGAACCTATGGCTTGTTGGTGAAGGTATGGATGGGCTGAACCTATGGCTCGTTGGTGAAGGTATGGAGGGGCTGAACCTATGGCTTGTTGGTGAAGGTATGGAAGGCTGAACCTATGGCTTGTCGATGAAGGTTTGTGATATTTGGTTGAGTCGATATAACTGATATCGATCCCTCTTCCTGCTTGATGTGCCGCTCCTCAAGCCAGAGTGTTATCATTGTTCCATCATCCCCCATTAGTATAAGTAGATAAGTAGGATGCGTTAGAGATTGTACAAAGGTTAGACAAAGATTAAGGTACATGTTAGACTTCTTCGGCGTTAGAAATACGTTTCTGGGATTGTATTGTATTGTATTTGAACACTTGTTATAGCGCCCCTACCAGATTGCCTATTCAGAGGCGCTCCCGACTACTGCGCGGACGCTGAATCGGAGTTTCACTCCGAAGCGCATGAGCAATTGCAAGTGAAGGACTTGCCCAGGTCCTACGCGGCGGCTTTGAGGTGGATTCGAACCCGCAACATCCAGCTGCAAGGCACCGAACATACCCCTAAACCACCGCGCCCCAGTTGTATTGTGTTGTGTTGTATTGTATTGTATTGTACTCCACGTTTATATTGCGACCGAGCCACCCGCAGTAAAGATCCGAGAAATTAATCTCTGATAAACCGACCGACCCGGAATCGAACCCGGGCCGCCGGCGTGGAGAGCGGGCTACCAACCCACTCGGCCACTCAGGATCCTCAAGGATGCATGAAATTGCCATCAGTGAGCGATCTAGTAAACCTATACACATGAAATTATGTCACGCTATCTAGAACATTAACAGTGAGTAACGGAGTCAGCGGGTTCAGCTCACATGACTTTAGGTTCAATAAGTTAAGCACCCGTCGGAGATCAGATTCAAGGATTGTGCGAAAATAGTCTAATTTGTAGTCAGGTCGATTGAAAGCACGTGGTGAACACCAGCCGATGCAACACGAAGACTCGCTATCTTGTCAGTCATCATCTTGAGAAAGTCATCCGCTGTGAAAGATGGATTGACAGACGAGCTAGAAGCACGAACCAGTAGGTCCGAAATAGCGGACCAAAGACGCCTCGAGGGTTCTTTTCGTCCCGGGACACGAGGTTTCTGACCCAGTATTCTGACTCTTTACTTTGATAGAGGCGATGAAGGACCCTGAGTTGGGCAATCCACGCGAGGCGATCAGTAGGCTCTCTGGAACGCCAGTAACATCTTTCTAGACTTCGTACGACGGCGGCGTTCTCCAACAAACCAGGTCGCAAGTGGCCGAAATCGAAATTTTTATCGTACGTGGAGGTAGAAGCTTGTCGAACAGTTCACTCGGCGTATTAGCGTCAATATCGAAGAGGTCCGTCACCGAGAGTGCATCAAGAGACAACAGATTCACAGCAAGTTTCATGCAATGAATTTCTCCCTTGAACGCTTGATAATCCAAAGATTTCCATCCCCTTACCAAACTTATGACGAGTATGGGTTGAGTGTGTTAGGGAGGAAAGGTTAGCTTCACCAGTGAATGGTCCGTTGACGCCGGCGGGTGAATCGACAGACGAAATTACCATATCCAGAATCCCCCCCCACCCCAGGGAGTGGGTAGACTCTCGCACATGTTGGCGAATACTAAATTGCGTGAGGAGTTCCAGGAATCGCTCAGAGTTGGCCTCAGACGAGTTGGATATTGAAGGCTCCTAGTAAAATGCACTGACTGTTGCCGATGATGAGGCCCTCAATAACGCATGAAAATTCCTCGAAGAACCTTCCGTGACAGGATCAGAGCCCGGTCTGTAGACCGATAACAGAGTTGACTTGTCGCAAGACGTCGAGAGTAATACAGTGCGTCTCAAACGTCGTAATCTCCATATCAAGTTTGATCGGATATGAAACAAGCGATGATCGTGTGTACAGTATGTAACGACACTACGAACCATTCAGCCATTGAGTCGAAGGTCCCTGGGCCGATACAGTATGGTGTAACCAGATGGGTTAGCACGTCGGAGTGGCGTGTCATCCAGGCCACGGTTCCAGCTTTCAATGATTGCTAATAATATGCAAATTTGTCAGTTAAAGAACGGAAGTTCCATTTAGACATGAGGAGCCGAGGGATTCCCTTGATGACCGATGTAGGCCTGTTAGGAAGAGACCAGTCCGTTTAGCCAGGTCAAACGAATCCGACCCATCTGAAAGAGGATCAGGTAGCTGGGTCTGACGTAGGTGGAGAGGCTGCAGAGGCTGTTCTGTTGGGACGCAACGTTGTATTTTAACAGCCACGCTAAGGACGATCTTCCGCCTGGCACACAATACGAGAAATAAACAGCGTCTTCCTAGAGCCCGGGTGGCATTTACCCAAATCCCAACGGGTATAGCAGTTCATAAAATTTTAAAACATATTTTAAGCAAGTTTACATCGCTCATTAAAACTTCTATTTCTGCTATAGGCCTAAATATGCTCATCCAACTTACAGTTTTACCGCAATAATTTAGCATTAATTATGCCGTGTTTTCATCGCTCATCCAACTTCTAGTTTTACTATAACATTATATTTATGACCTGCTATACCGGTTGGGATTTGGGTATATGCAGGCCGTAGATTCGGCGACCGAAATGAGAACAGTTGTTGAACTGTTACAGTAGGTGAAAGCCAATCTTCGCACCAAAACAAGGCGTGCAATCTATACAGGCTAAATGTCCACCCAGTAAACCAAGACAACAACAAACTTTGCTTAACCTTCGCCACATGTTTGGGGGTCAAAATTACCCCCAGGGGTATATTTTCATCTGTAACTTTCTAAAATGTGGGCACCAAAAAGTTTCCTTTGGTGACTTTTCCTATAAATTCCTCCTTGTCAAAATGGTATGAGTGACGTCATACGTTGACGCTTAGTTCTGACGCTGTGACGTCATTTTGGTGAGGTCTTAGAGTGAAATTTATGTCCATATCATTAGTGTCCATACAATTAGGTGTATCTCTGCTTCTACGCAAGGTATCTTGAAGATTATTTTTTTGTGTCTAATGTTTTAGGGGTCAGGGAATTCACTCCAGCTACTGACAAATGCGTGACCTTGACGGAAGACCTTGAAATTCAAGGTCACATGATTTTTACATGACCATACCTATCTCTGCTATTATACCTGTTAGAACAACGAAGTTTTTTGGTTCCTATGGTTATTTGGTACAAGGAACTCAACAAAATATAAACAAAACACAACTGGAATATGTTATGTTACATCTTATGTTACATCGTTTCACTTCTCATAATTTGTTTATGACTTGTTGCCAGTGTGTCTAACTACATTTGGTACAGGTAAATGATTGTGTGGAATGGTTACCACAAACAAATTGACCACACGTGCTGCATCTGTGCTTCGTCTTGGTGTCATTCTTTCGATCGCACATATGACATCGTCCTCTCTGAGGAGTGATGACTGTGTCGTTCTGTGTTGTCGTAGGAACAGGCAGATTCACGTATTCCAAAGCCCGCTTTATCGATTTTCTGCCGCTTACGCAGGGCGTGCTTCTTCTGCTGTCGATCCATGGAAGACACATACTTTTCCCCATTTCCAATATGAATGCTCTCCTTCTGTCCTTCTGATTAGTGTTTGCAGAATCCACCCATTCAGGATGTTGATGAAACCAAATCACGGATGCGTTATGTGCAGCTATATCCAGAAGGGTGAAGAAAAGTGTCAAGGGCCATCGTCTGGTAGAACGTTTCACTGTATATTGTCTGCACATTTTGTCCAAAGTGTCAACTGCACCTTTAGTGCTATTGTAGGTAAGGATGACCTCTGGTTTCTTGTGACATTCGGACGAGATCACATTGTCGTGATGAGCAGTTGACAATAACATATTCCAGTTGTGTTTTGTTTATATTTTGTTGAGTTCCTTGTACCAAATAACCATAGGAACCAAAAACTTCGTTGTTCTAACAGGTATAATAGCAGAGATAGGTATGGTCATGTAAAAAATCATGTGACCTTGAATTTCAAGGTCTTCCGTCAAGGTCACGCATTTGGCAGTAGCTGCAATAAATTCCCTGACCCATAAAACATTAAAAACGAAACAAAAATTATCAAATTCCATGCCCAGGAACAGGTATACCTTGGGGGTCATTTGGACCCCCAAGCATAGAAGACGTAGTTTTTTTTCTCGCGTATGGCGAAGGTTAAATAACTCCAGTAGACTGTCCAAAACCATAAAAGTAATAAGACCGAAGTAAATTGTAGAAATTTAAGCAAGTTGAAACTCAAACTTTATAAAGTAAGAGATAATATAATCAAAATACGCAAAAACTAGCGAAGCCTATCACGCTGATGTGTACACACACAAGCGCAATCACAGTGTTAGGCTATCTTGCATTTGCGTTGCGGATTCTATTGAGATTGCAATGGTTACAATTATTACAAAGAGAACAGTCTAGTTACTTGGATCATGTTTTTTCCAACCGTTCTTGGCCGAAAGTCAGAGCTGGACAAAAATACAGCCAGAGTAGTGGCACCTCTAGTGAAAGCACTTGTTGGAGATCTCAGCAAGCAATTTATCGACGTGTGGATTGACGAAGAACACACGATGGCATCCATGTTGATAGCGCAATTTAACTTGAAGGTTTATTGCTGAAGATTCCAGGCAAACCATGAAGAGCAAGCTTGTTGCTTATGTTAAGAAAGATAAAGCTATGACGAATGAGGCAGTTGTTGCTGAAAATTTGTCCAATTACAGTCAACAAGGAAAAGATACAACCACATGATGAATGATGATGATGATGATGATGATGATGATGATGATGATGATGATGATGATGATGATGATGATGATGATGATGATGATGATGATGATGATGATGATGATGATGATGATGATGATGATGATGATGATGATGAGGATGATGATGAGGATGATGATGATGATGATGATGATGAAGCTGTTGATGATGGTGAAGACGATGATCTGTGCGGCTATCTTTACTTTTCTGGTCAAACTTCACAAAGCTGCACTATTAGTGCACAAGAGAAGTTGACGATTATTTATACTCGAAGAGTGCTAGCGTCACACAGCCTAAAGTCCTTTCCAAACGTCGCTTTGGCTTTCCAAACAGCCAAATCCACACTGCCTATTAGTGCACAAGAGAAGTTGACGATTATTTATACTCGAAGAGTGCTAGCGTCACACAGCCTAAAGTCCTTTCCAAACGTCGCTTTGGCTTTCCAAACAGCCAAATCCACACTGCCTATTAGTGCACACATCGAACGCCTCTTTAACGTTGAAGGCTTGGTTCTTGCTCCAAGGAGGTGTACGATGTCAGACAATATGGTGTTTTACGATGTAGATCGACAGAGGAATAATACATGTGTTCAATAAGTTCATAAAATTTGTACCGTCATGTTTCCATGTCTCAGTGTTACTTACTGCGGTTTGTCAGTGAGCTTGTCAGTAAACACGAATATTATTCTAATTATTATAGGAACTGCCCAGTTTTTGGGTCATAAATAAAACTTCGAAAGAGTCAAGCCAAAGAATACTCATTAAGCTTGTAACTAATTATAATTTGCAGTTAACTGAAAAAGCACAAGAAAACATCCTAAATATAGTGTTTTCTCTCGTTTTAGTTGCCATAAAAACAAAAGTTAAAAATTGTGGTACAACGCGCACACAATCCATGGACCCAAAGTTGCTTCATCAAAATATCGAAGATCTTCGAAAAAGAACCAAACTAATATCGCATGAAACAGAATCACTCATCAGTCGATTGAAGGATGAAGGCATAGAAATCCTGAACTCTCAACTGGACAGACAGACTGTGGTCGTTTGGATCTGGTGTCGCTCACAAGCAGCCCTCGAATGTATTCAGAAGCTGTACGAATCGAATCAGCTGAGAGATGTATTCTTTGAACATATTCAACCATCTACTTCAAAACTGATCAACATCGATATGAATCAATTCAAGAAAACCGTTGGCACGTTCCCATGAATTTGCTCGTCATAAGGAAAATTTAAAACGTATAACCCAGACGTAGAAAAGATTAACCCTCGGGCTACCAAGTGGGTGGTGGTTACCCCCACCCCCTACGTTTCTATGCATAATTTTTTTTCCTATCGAATATAATTTTTACATTAGGTAGCTGTAGCAGGTTCATTTGCAAAAATTTTGAACATCGTGGTGGTATCCCACGCCAATCAAAAGTTATACCCGATATACCCGAGGTACCAGAGGGGTGGAGACCACCACGCCTTTTTATTTTTTGACTATAGCGTATTAATTATTCTTCCTGGAAGAGAAACAAATATACCATTCTGTAGAGGGAATGCAGAGCTTCATTTGCTTGCTTACTTATTTGTCTTTTGAACACTGAAAGTGATCAAAATAAATTATAATACGTGTTATCTGTCTGAAAATGGCTGAATGCAGCATTACAACGTAAACCGATATTTCTACGTACAAGTTTGTCAACAGCTACAGAACTTATGTTAGCTGAAACAGGTACTGAAGATGAAGTAAAGACTGTTTGAAGTAAACATTCGCACAAAACAACGGGAGTAACTTGCAATAACTGCAAGGACCACCGACATATTATTTGACTGCCGTGAACAATAACGTAAAGCCTTGTTTCATTTTGAGATAGCTGCATGCCTTTAGATTTCGCTGCACCTAACACAGACTATGGACTAGTTTGTAGGCTATTGTTACAAATGAAGCCTCATTATATTTATAATGTTCTTGGATACATAGATCAGTTTCAAAACACACGTAATCTTATATTTGTTTATCCAACAAGTACAAAATGTACGCAATAATATAAAATATCGCAAATTAAGGGGGTTCCGTTGTTAAAAGTGATGTAGTTTCGAGGTGCATTCAAATAATGTACAACTAAATTATCATTCTGTTCAGAAATGAATGCTGAATCCATTGCTGTGTTACAAGATATGATATGTGAAACCAAACACGAAATTAAGGGGGGAGTGATAACCACCCCCTCCCCCGACGTGGTAGCCGATATCGCAAAAAAACCTTGGTAGCCTGAGAGTTGGCACAGCGTTAGTTTATAAAATTAGCAGGAAGTTGAAGCGGACTAGAGAAAACTGTTAATTTATGTGAATAGAGAAGGGAAAAGAAATGAAAACATGGACGCAGAAACAGAGGTTGGAAAATCTTTGTCATAGATAGGGAATCTACCTACCAAGAGAGGTTTTCATAAGGTGCTATATTTTCGTCAGGCTACTAAAATTGTTATATCGCCTAACATGAGTGAAATGAAGACATTAGAAGAAACCATAGGGCGGGATTGGAAGACAAATATACACATGTGCCTTTTCCACTTGTACAGGTAGCCTACTGTACAAGTGGAAAAGGCACAGAGACAACAAAAGGCTTGTAGTGAGATGGTAGTGTTGTAAAACGACAAAAGTCTGAGATATCTGATCATTACTGACAAGGATAGGTAGTCAAAATGACAGCAAGTAAAAAAGGTGTCGCTAATGAGCAACAACTAAAAATCAGGAAATGAGAAAGAGAATGGTTTGAGGTTAAAAGGTCAGAGGCGAGATAATATGTAAGCAGTGGAAACAATCAGCAGACAAACTCGGAACGATAGACAATGAGCGAGACAATTAGCAGCAAATTAAATTAATAAATAATAACACTTGCAAGATGCACTCATTTCTAATTAATATAAATTAAGATTAAAGTGGCACTAAACAAATAATCAATAATTGAAAACTAACCAACTATTAGCAGTTATTATAATACAAATATTAAAAAATAAATGTTAAAATATGATTATCATAAAAATATTATTGGGCAATAATGATTAATTTGTTTTTATTTCAGTCGTGTGTTCGATTTCCTTCAACTTCACTCACAGAATCATCGCAGGAGGAATGGAAAGCATAAGTGGAGTGACTAAACTGCGAAATGAAATTTATATCCTCGTTGTATCATATTCTAATGATACAAGGGTAATTCGTGTCTTTGAGGATCGAAGTCCATTTCCTCTTCAAAAGGAAATGAAAATAAAAAAGATTATAAATCCCAGAAACATTTTATCTAGTGAGAAGGAGAATTGTCTCTACGTCTCCGACAGAAGATGCATCTGGAAGATAGTAAGACAAACACGTTACGAACACGAAATCATCCGATGGCTGAACCCTGGTTTTCTGTTTGAGGACCATTGGTCAGTGTCCACAGATGGTCACTTATTGATAGCCGATTATATGTCGTCCATTCTGACGATCTACGGATCAGACGCAAAACTGTTTCGATCCATTCAGCTACCAAGAGACATCGAGAAACCACGTCATGCAGTGGAAACATCCATCGGGAATTTCATCATCCTTCACAAATTGACTGAAAAGGAAGATGTGGGAGAGAATGGGTCAGATGGAAGACAGAAGGTAATGAAGTGGGGCATAAGTGAATTGACCAGAAATGGACAGATGGTGATCCGTCGTTTTATTCCTTCAAATGAAACACAACTGTTCCTATCGTTAACAGAAAACTATACAAATTATGAATATTTCTTACTCGATTCAGACGATCGGGTGTTTATCACTGACAGGGGCAATAATAGAATTATTCTCTTGGATTCCAATCTCAAATGGAATCAAATTCTTTGTACAATAGAAGAAGTGGAAGATCCAAAGTTCGAATTTAATTGGAATATGTGTTACGACGAAGAAAAGAAACAACTCATCGTCGGACAATATAATGGAGTTAATATTTACACCTAAAGTCGAAATAAACTCACTTCTCATGCATAGATTCTGACAAACAAATATCACTTTAAAAGTCATCCTGGATCCTGGTAATGAGATAAATCTACTAATTTTAGTAGTACAAGGTTGAATAATTTATATATATATATATATATAATTATATATATATATAATTATATATATATATATATATATGTATGACAAGAAACAGTTTGATTCTCATTTTCTAAAATGTTGTAAACCTCCGCTTTACAGAAATCGCCTGTGTTATTATTCCGTAAAAATAAAAGCCCAAGTTCGGATTTAAAAAAAACAAGAAAACCCAAGTACAGTTTCTCAGCAATCTTTTGAAACACTAAAGGGATCATAACATAATTTATCATACATTATATATATGATAAATATTATAATGTAATGCAATTAAACTGGTTTTTAAATAAAATTGTTGTTCTATATTTTATCTATTGGTCAAAATTTGTTTCATTACTTCAAGAAGATGGTCTGCCTGAATAAATGTGCTACATGGATGCAACAAGAAGGATTTTGGCTTTGGCCACTTGTTCCCTTAACGAAGGTGCTTTGGGAGTTCCAAAGATCGTCTTGATATTTGTCACTTGTTTTCTTAACTCAAAATTCTTGGCACGTTTCTGTGTCATTTTGTGCACTAACAGCGACGATTTGTTTATACTTCGACAGACTAAAGCCACATACTTTGCATCTGACTATGTAATGACCTGTCATTGGAATCTGCTTCAATCCAATCCATGAGCTCCGGATCTTGAAGCCAATTGTTACTAAATGGCTGCTGATACCGGTACCATGATTTAGATTTTTGTTAGGCGGATCTGTTGCACAGTGCACTACCACTGCTGCTACTACGTTTGCTGACTTTGTTTTCCTTTCATCACAGTCCGAATCACTGGAATTATTACTTCTATCACACATTTCAATTTTTATTTATGTTTATTTTAAAGTAAACCTACGCGAGATTAATAAAATATTTTAGACTTCAGTTTTTTAAAAGCGCAAGAGTTCACTTCCTGAAAAAGTGCAATGATGCAATCTGCTTTTAGAGCTATTATTTTTAAATCTAACATAGACCACGTTGCACAAATATTTAAGTCTTTTGTTGACCTCAATCATCCAGACCTTAATGAGCAATCTTAAAACTTTGTTTTAATTTACTAGCACTGGAATTTTATGCGATTTTAATTATTTCGGTGAGAAAACTTGAACTTTTACCTGAAATTATATGAGTCATTCAATATAAAAAAACACAAGCAAAAAACCCAAGGTCTTCATGAGAAAAAAAATTCCCCAAGTTAGGATGAAAAAACCAAAGAACTTCGGAAAAACTCAAGGAGTGATTACACTGCAAATCACGTAATACATGTATATGCAATAAGCATAGAGCGCCATGTCGATAAATAAGATGATCACAACGGTCATATGTTGATCAATCAATCAATCAATCATTTATTTCTGTAACCATCAGAAGAGAAAACAAACAATGAAACAATGAGGCAACGGTTTGACATGTACTGGGCACACGGAGTCCAAGAAGGGATCATGGATCCCGCATTACCGCTAAATAGGGACACCTAATTAAAACATGTAAACAAATACAGATAGGAAAAGAAAGACAGCCAGTAGATACTTAAAGTTACTTTTCAGTCCAATTCAACACACGATCAGTAACATGTCATACCTACATGTAGACATCCATACATAGTAGTTCTATAATAGTGCCTTTTTAGACATTGCACAGAATGATGCCGACTTTTTCTACTAATATCTCTCTTTATAGGGTAAGGTCGACGTGTCGGTCACAAAATGGTGATAAACACAGGCAAATCTGCGTAACATCGGGTGGTGTCAGTCCGAAGGCTGGATTATTAAGGAGGGCGACGCTATTTATCTATCGATGATAACGGACCTTGCTGGCCACAGGATGTCTCCACACAACGCAAAACCCACCTACCATATTAAAGAAGTGCCAGTCTGGAGGCTAGATGAAGGGGGAGACGATAATCAGCTTCATTGTGAAACAGCGTCGTTAAACTGAAATTGCCGCCTTATTAGACGTGTTTCAATCTGGTTTCTATGGTTGTGGTATGCGCTCATCGGAAAAGCATCAGGTTCAAATCCCGAGAGGGAAGAAGAGAAGAAGAGCAGTTCCTTATACTTAATCTGAGAGTCAGCCATGGGTGAAGTGTTAGCGGTTTTAAATTTCTTAACCTCAGCATATGAGGGCGGTTGGCCAGTCCTCTCCCTCGCCGTCTCACCTTCCCATCAACAGCCTACGGCCAGAATACTCATAATAGCGGAGTTGGATAGAAGGCGCTAGGAGCCCAAAATCTCTTATAAAATTTCTGTCCCGCCTGGGATTTGAACCCGACCTCTCGATTGACAGTCCATCAGGCTAACCACCAGAATATCACGCGTTGAAGTTACTGATGGCTGCCTGATGAAACCTTTGAACGCGATGTATGGATCAGTACATTTAATATAGCGCATTTTCACTGGTAATTCAACACTTTAAAGCTAAGTCAGATCTCCAACCAGATCTCCAACCTCTATGAGAGAATACAACAACGCCCCCTTCACTCCTCTCTCATCTCTATTTATAGCCTCCAGGATGGGAGAGAGGAGGATGGGAACTCGGACAGGTAACCAGAGTGATGGCGATCTGGTCGGCGGAGAGTGTGCGCAGAAGGCAGGGATAGATAAACACCGTCGAGACGGTGGGACACGGAGGGAATACGTACTACCAGGGCATCGGGGAAAAGGACAGAGGGTCGCCTGCGCAACCACAGTTCGCCACACAATGACCCTCTCTAATCTGCATAAGTCTTTGGATAGAGAGTTCGACTTGAAAGGCTCATTAGATCGCTAGATGGCGTTAAACCATTGACAATGCGATGCGACGCTCCTTAAACACCTTTTATAGGCCTTTAAATCACCGTATAAATTCGTCAGTTGCGTTATTTCGATATAATCAATACGCAGAAAAGGTGTCCAGTAGGTTAGATGAGAAGTGAACGGCCCTGGAATCCATCACGTTTAAAGAAGCAGTGGATACTATCCTCTCAGCAACTCAGTTGGGTGTCATTGTACCTTTATGTTTTACGTTGTAACCAGCAACCGGCGTGCGCTGTGCTCTACTGGTTAACGTGCTTTTATATTGTATTGTATTGTATTTGTCACTATTTGAACACTTGTTATAGCGCCCCTACCATGATTGCCTATTCATAGGCGCTCCCGACTACTGCGCGGACGCTGAATCGGAGTTTCACGCCGAAGCGCATGAGCAATTGCGAGTGAAGGACTTGCCCAGGGTCCCTACGCAGCAGCTTTGAGGTGCATTCGAACCCGCAACCCTCCAGCTGCAAGGCACCGAACATAGCCCTACACCACCGCGCCCCAGTTGTATTGTGATGTGCTGTATTGTGTGTTGTATTGTACTCCACGTTTATATTGCGACCGAGCCACCCGCAGTAAAGATCCGAGAAATTAATCTCTGATAAACCGACCAACCCGGAATCGAACCCGGGCCGCCGGCGTGGAGAGCGGGCTACCAACCCACTCGGCCACTCAGGATCCCTTATAGACTTATATCAACCAAGTGGTCAGGGTTCAACTTCACTGTTTTGCCACTGATGGCATTTAAATTCTTAATGACTTTTCAAATCACCATGGTTGCCGCAGAGTTGAGCTAAATAGATTACCTGAAGAAAATTGTATTATGAGATCCTGTATTCAAATGCTGAACATTTTATTAATATCGTTTCAAAGACTCTAGTTAGGTTAGTTCAGGACGACGTCAACAGCTCAGAAAGTCGTTAGATGGCGCTTAACGTTAATGCTCTCCTTAGACACCTTTAAAACGACTCGATTGATCGCACGAATTCGTCAGTTACGTTTTATTGGTTGATTTTAACTCCGCCGTTGTTCGTGCTCTGACAGTGCCAGTCCAAAGCCTGGATAAAGGAGGAGGGCGACGCTAATGATCTTTGTTATCACACAGTGTCGTTAAACTGAAACTATTAATACTATCTGCTGATTACACGGGCGGCAACAACACAATCGATACTGTTTTATTCGGCGTTGTCAGCAACCCTTTTGGGTGCCATCGTATTTTCATGGTTATTTTCGGAAAGGTATGAACCTGCGTTATACCTTGAATGTGGGGTGAGCTAGGATGTAGTGGCTAGATTGCTGGACTGTCAATTGAGAGGTCAGGGATTCAAATCCCCGATATAACAAGTTCTAAATGTCGGCACCACTTGAGCCCAGAAACCGTACAACGCGACAATTTTGAATACACTGTCAGTGATAAGATAAAAGGATCAAATTCATCTAATAACCCGTATGCGTAATTCTTTGCATTGGCTTCCTGCTCAGCAAAGGTTTTGTGTCTAATTGAAGTTCTGTCAAAAAATCAATTAGATGACAAAACGCTGTTTTTGAATTTATATCGTCGGTAGAGAACTTTGCAAAGGTGTTTAGCGACACAGTCGCATTATCCATTGTCGAAATCTGACCGTTGACGTTAAACTTGCCATACCAGAGTAATGTATGGATGCATGTATCGTAATCGTTATCTCAAGATTTATATAGCGATCGACTAAGCTAACTGGAGTTGAGGTATTTAGCAAAAGACAAAAACAGTTCATAGGCGCTCAATCAAAACAAAATCGGAAGGCAGTTAAGATGGTCAGGCTCAGTCAAACTCACTGAGACAAACGATTAGCAAGTAGACATTAATTCAAGTAGTATCAACCAGTCCTAAGGACCATTGTGTGGCCTCTGTGGGACCTTTGACATCCACCCTGTGTCAGGAGAGCAATGACCAACAACAATTTCTTTTTTCTTTAATACAACAATAGTAACCTGTTTCCATGATCTCTAACAAGAAATATTATTACATTGGGGTCGAATTTACCTTACAAGAATAAGGATTTAAACAGCGCTGAAAACAGCAAAGTGGCGAGAACGAGATTATTCACGGGCGCTGACTCAAAGCAGAATCAATAGGCAGGCAAAAACAGATAAGACTCGCTCATGGATATAAGCGATTTGTAGTAAACGGTGTTTAACTGCATGTTACGTTTTGCTGCCACATCCCTTCAAGTCGATCTCATCATAACTGTAAGCATTTCGAACACGTAGTCTGTAGCAATTCAGGATCCAGAGTTGAAAAACATCTCATGGCAACAAAGACCGATGACGTCGGAGGAAATTAGTTTTGAACACTTCCCACCATTCGTACGGCATAGTACAACCAATACAGAACCGCCCTTTAAATAGTGCAATGGCATTTCATGCGATCACATAATGATGATGATGATGATGATGATGATGAATGATGATGATGATGATGATGATGATGATGATGATGATGATGATGATGATGATGATGATGATGATGATGATGATGATGATGATGATGATGATGATGATGATGATGATGATGATGATGATGATGATGATGATGATGATGATGATGATGATGATGATTATTATTATGATATTTCTCTTCTAAAAGAATCGCTCGTAATTGCAGAGAAAGCCTCTGATTATATGGAGAGGCGCTAAATAAAGTACCTTAGGAAATAATCAGTAAAACCCTGTCGTCAAATACTGGACTTTATCAATATCGTGTCCGAGATTTTGAGAGATTAGCCAGGGTCGACGTCAACGGCTCAGGAGGTCGCTAAATGGCGTTAAACGTCTAAAAATTTATTGCTCTTCTTATAGACACCTTTCAAACAATTATAATTGTTCGTATAAATTCGTCAGTTATCTCGCAGATCTTTGTCTTCTTTGTCTTCAAATCTTTGTCTATTCGTTAATCGTTATGTGTTTTTCTTCGTTGTCAGAAACCCATATTGCAGGGGTGACAAAGATTTCTATTGGTGGGCCAATGGCAATATTTCCACCAAGTGGCGAGCAAAATGGGTGTAGAAATCTGGGAGGGGCTCGGCGAAAATTAGGCTTAACAACTGTGCAACAAAGAAATTAGGTTTAAAGAATCGTAATTTTGATCTTCAGTTCTAGTCACGAACAGCACATAAAACTCATTCAGTCTAAAATTACAGAGTTACTCTTTTATTCTCAAATAATGTTGTCTTCAGGAAAGGAACTGCGGCCATCTCTGCCATTTGGGAATGTTGGAATTTTATTTATCTGAAGCGTAAGTTAAAACGGAGGTTTGCGATAGTGTAGTGGTCAGCATGTTTGACTATATAAATCTAGAGGTCGGGGTTCAAATCCTTTATACCCCATGAGAGAAATTTGTTTCGAAATGTCCGCTCCACTTGTGCCCCCTAGCCAACGAAGTCATAGTGAGTACACTCAATCAATTACTCAGAATTTATATAGCGCCCCTTGATGTCTGTACTCAAGCGGAAAAGAACAGCCTTGAACAACTGATAGAGGAGGGAACCCTGGGAGGAGACTAATCTCCAGGGAAACACCGTTCCATGCCTCCTTCGAATCCCACCAGGGACCCTTTGTCCTTCAATTACCTGATTACACAAGGGTAGATCCAGGTAATAGGTGTCAACGCTAGTTGACAGATTCAGCAAAGTCTACTTCTGTTGGATAGCTTGGAGCGCCCGCATTGTAACTTGAAGAGTACGGGTTCGATTCTCCTCCCATATACGGCTGATGTCTAGAAACCTCGAGCATGTCCTTCACTCACAGTTGCTCAGCTATTAATGCTTGGTAAGTATATAGTGGCGCTTAATAAATACCGCAATAACTTCTAGTATTGCAAGTTACTATTCCTATCACTGCTACAGTAACTATTGTGGACACTGCGGCCGATTGGCTAGAACGCTCGCCTTGTAACGCGGAGAGTACGGGTTCGAACCTCAACCCTAACACAGTTACTGTGTAGGGACCTTCACTAACGATTGCTCAGCACCATCGATCGATCCTTGGTCATTATGCAGTGGCTCTTAATAAATGTATACATATATTATGATTATCCATCACGCGTCAATCACAAAATGTTGCTAAGCATTAGATCAGTGCTTCCCAAAGTGGTGGTCCGCGGACCGGTACCGGTCCGCAAGCCCTCAGTTGCCGGTCCGCAGAGTGTGTCCAGAAACTGGTCAAGTTGTCTCGGAATCAGGAAATGGCTATTATAATTTTTTTTAAAGTCATAAAAAACACTTTGTAGGCTTGCAGTTAATAAAGGGCAATAAAGTCATAGAATTTGCAAAAATAGGCCTAATATGCATTTAAATCAATTTTAACACATATTGGAGGAATCTATTTTTGGTGATCGAAAAACAGAAATAATTAATAAATTGGACACCGGTCCTCCTGCAGTTAGAAAATTCCTGCCGGTCCGTGACACTGAAAAGTTAATTTTTCCGGTCCGTGACACTGAAAAGTTTGGGAAGCACTGCATTAGATAATACAGTACTCGTTTTAAACACCTTTAACACGTATTCCTTCGTTTCTACAAATACTGCAATCGGCCGAAGCATAGAACAATAATATCTCATATCCCGTTTATAATAGAGTAACGTCGACGTTAACCGTCTTTGGCGTCCGCAAAATGGAGATAAACAGCGGGAAGGCTGCCTACCACCGAGTGGTGCCAGTCCGAAGTCTTGTTAACGGAAGAGGGCAACGCTGATCATTTGCCCTTACGTTAAACAACGTCGTTAAACAACGCATATATGAAAGAAATCTCGGCCACTGCCGTTCATTCGGGTGGTGCCAGACTTAAGCCTCGACAAAGGAGAGCGACGCTAACGAGCTATCTTATGACGCAACGTCGATTAGCAGGAACTACAGCAACGGATGGAAATGTGTCTAATTAAATATATCTAATTAGAATACAAAGAACTATTCTAGCTATGATAATCCGATGACCTCTTTGAAAAGTGGAAGGGAACAATATTAGCTGCAACCACTGAAAAACAGCGCCCTGCAGTGTTTCCTTTGTTTGTATGTATGTATGTATGCAACTATGCATTTATGTATGTATGTACATGTATGTTTGTTTGTATTCATGTAGCCTATGTACATGTATGTATGTACGCCTGTATGCATATATGCATGCATGTATGATGCAGGTATGTTTGCATGCATGTATGCATGAATCTATTTATGCTTGCATGAAAAACTAATGTAATACTTTTTAAGTATGTTACAAAAGACATTATTTTTTATCACTTAACCTTTCTTACCTTTGCATACTAATATTTCCGATAATGAACGCATCTGATGGCCTGCTACAACGTTATCTCGCATCGATGTTGGGCTGGATCCGTCGTCCAGTTTTCCGCCAGAGTGACCATGGCATCGGCGTCCAGCAGACCTTAACCGAAGTGATGGCTGACTGCAGAGGCAGATGAAACAAATCAAATCAACGAACCTTTACATCACCCAACCGTTAAACCAGACCATGCCACTCGAAATGAAAGGTTAGTTAAGGTAGGACAAAATAAAGCTCTGATAATTAAAGTAGTGTAAAAAAGTAAGATAAGGTGAAGTAAGCCAGGTACTTTATAGTAAGGCAGGATGAGGTGTGGCCTGACTTCTCTCTCCTTACCTGGCCTGTCCTTAATATGCTTTTGTTGAATGAGGTCAGGTCGTCTAAGGGAAGAAAGTAGGATAAGACAACAATGTTCGGTGAGTTCTTGTCATGCAAGGTAAGTTAAATAAGGGTAAGGTAAGAAATTAAGGTATACGTAAAGACAAAGTAAACGTAAGCAAGACAAAGTTAAAAGAGAAGTAAAAGCAAGGTATTAAGGTAAAGCCAGGTTAACAAATTTAAGTAAGGGCAAGGTAAAGAAAGCTAAGTCTTGTTTATTGAAGTTTAAGTCAAGAGGCCTATTGAAGACAGCAGCTTATATAACTTCAACTTGCATAGCGCCCGTCTTTATAGGGCATCCAAAGGTCCAAGTCACGAATATTACTCTCAGGCAATGGTTGGTAATATCATCTGAATAACTTCTATAACGTCGATGATGTTCGCTTTCATTAAAGGAGTTAAATCAGAATCAAGGTGACAGTAATCCAACCCAATCCAATCCAATCTAACCCAATCTAATCCAATCCAATCCAATGTAAAGTAATGTAATGTAATGTTATCCAATCTAATCTAATCTGAATGACATCTAAAATTATAGTGCCGTTTTCATAATGAACAAGTCGTTAATCAACGTCAGGGATCGAACTGTAACTTAGACTAAAGATTAGTGGTGGTGGTTTTTCTGTTTAACGACTAGCTGTGTGGTAACAAAGACCATTAGCGTCGGCCTCCTCCTTTATCCAGGCTTGGGACTGGCACTGTCAGAAAGCGAACAGTGGCGGAGTTAACTACAAAAGATTAAAATCATTTTGCTGAATTTATAGCGAGTTAGCGACTGAAGGAAGCTTTTGATGGTGTCTAAGTCGAACACTGTATCATTAATTGCTAAGACATTTAAGTAAGTAAAGCAAGTAAAAGCAAGTAAGCCTAAGTAAGAAGTAAGTAAGTAAAGTAAGTAAGTTAGTAAGTAAAGGAAGTATATTCTTTATTCAACCAATTGCATATCCGCACTTTGGTGTACATGCATTTATACAGAGTATAACATTCTTATTATAAACGATCTGCGTGAGAGATTGTCCGCTTGTGGAATAAAACGGTCATGTAATCTCTGGCGCAGGGTGTAGGGGAGCGGATTTTTTTTTTGGGGGAGTAGACCATGGAGTACATGCCCCGGGTTTCCAAGGACCGCAGAGAAGATACGTGAGTCAGCAGTGTTGCAAAGATGTTCAAACGATGGACTGTCCTCTGGCAGGTACCGCAGACGAATCAGACCCCGCATCGCCGACTGAAGGCGGTTCTTTTCTTGTTGCCCTGCAAACCCCACCAAGCCGTAGCAGCATAGAGCATTCGGGCCACCGTTGTAGAACGAACCACGTCGTATAGCATAGGGGGCCTGAAAGACCATGCGCCACGAGGATGCGCAAGGCATACAGCGATTGTCTGGCCTGACAACATTATACGGGTGATGAGTGACTCGAAACTCAAAGCTTCATTCATTGTAACGCCCAAGATGACCATGCTGGAGACCCTTGTTTGGGTGCCATCGAAATGTTATGGGTGTGTTGTTGTGGTCGCTCGTGTCATTTCATTGTCAAGACTTCTTTCAACTCAGGGTTGGATCTAAAATTTAACGACGGCTTCTGGCAATAAAGGTCGTATGGCTTCAACACAGCTCAATATAAACTTGTTTATCCACCAAAGGCTGCCTTTCTGTCTTAGCAGATTGATGTTCTGGTTTTTGACCTGATTGATACTTGGTTATAATAATAATAATAATAATAATAATAATAATAATAATAATAATAATAATAATAATAATAATAATAATAATAATAATAATAATAATAATAATAATAATAAAAATAATAATAATAATAATAATAATAATAATAATAATAATAATAATAATAATAATAATAATAATAATAATAAAATAATAATAATAATAATAATAATAATAATAATAATAATAATAATAATAATAATAATAATAATAATAATAACAATAATAATAATAATAATAATAACCAAAATAATCGGTAGTTTAAATATCCTTGCTGTAAGCAGGGTCAAAATAGTATAAAAAGTATGTAGCCAAAAATGAACATGACTTGCCGCTTACATCGCTTTTTTGAGGACTTTTAGCTCTGCGCGCCTTGATTATGTCGCTTAGAAATTATTAATACAGTTATCATCTGAAACACCTTTAAAACGTTTCCGTGAGAAGCTATAAATACCGCAAACGCGTTTGATTGTGAGTATCGATAACACCCATTGCTCTAATCGAGAAGTATGGTTGGCCTTAGACTCCCCCACGCACTGTTTGTACTCTGACAGTGCCAGTCCCAAGCCTGGAGAAAGAAGGAGGGCAACGCAAATCATCTTTGTTATGACGCAGTGTCGTTAAACAGCAACAAAACAAGGTCGACTTTAACGGTCTTGGCGGTCACGAGCTGTTTATAAACAACGGAAAAACAGCCCACCGTGGGGTGCTTAAGTGATGCATCACCAATTGTTTGCGTTTTCAACTTCCAGTGGTGTTATCTCTATTCTATCTGAGATATTTTACAATTATTTATATTTAGTGTTAGAGGGGTTGTATTTAGCCTTTAAAATCAACATCTTAAGACTGATGACTTTTAATTTCACACGAGTTATGGTACGATAACATGAACCTCTCATAGACACCTCAGAAATGACGTCGAAGTTGGATCGTGATTTACTGCGCAAGGCCGAGGATATGCCAATGGCCGAGAGTTTCAGTCATGTAGGCCTATGCATAGTTTAACGACGCTGTGTCACAAAGTAAGTGATCAGCGTCGCCCTCCTCCTTTATTCCAGCCTTTGGAATGGCACCAACAGATCGTAGACAGTTTTTCCTCTGTTTATCGTCATTTTGTGGTCGCCAAGGACCGTTTACGTTGATCGTCTCAACATAATTAAAAGATAGTCATCCTAGCGATTAAACGAAGTTGCAGAATTTATAGCACTCGAAGAATGCTTGTTGCAGGTGTTTAAGATGAGCACTGTATCATTAATTGTCTGGCGACATTTAGGGATTGGCGCGCGAAGGATAATTCATAATATATTTGAGCATTTATTAAGCACCACTGTTTAATGACCAGGCATAAATCGATGGCGCTAAGCAACTGTGAGTGAAGGACTTGTTAAAGTCCCTCAACAGTAACTATCTCAGGCGAGGAGTTCATTAGACGGTCACTAGGGCGCGTGGCCAGTCCTTTACATCGTCGCACGATCAAAGCACGTCTAGGCAATTTCTAGTTCGAACAACGAGGACCAACAGAGCACATTAACCTTTAACCCTGGTCACATGAGGTTAAACAGTTAAAAACTACAAACATGCTCAACTGTAAAACAGAAAAGTTGAAAAAATTGTGGCAATGGAAGAAGAAAAACAGTCTCTTTAGCAGTGTTTCCTGTTAGAGTCCAAAAAGAGGACGTATTTACACCCTGACCTAGAATTTTTTTGGACGTAGCTCGTTGCTTTCGGCTATCACACCGAAAAATTTGGACGTTTTGGACGTTTTTTACGGACGTAAAAACGGCCATTTGGGCGTTAACGGAAACACTGCTCTTTAGTGAACTCAGAGAGGCAGCCATGGATTTGAAGATGTGTTAGAGACTTCATTTTCTTGGCCTTTTTCTGGTTTACCGTGCATTGTTTTGCAACTTGATATATTTAGTCGCGTTGTAAATGATATTTAGCAACATATAGGCAGAGAAGGCGCTTTGTGACATACTTGTTTATCTCCATTTTGTACCCTCCAAGGGACGTTAACGTCGATCTTACCATATGGCTCAGTATTTATTCTCTGGTCGGGCTATTAAACGCATCGCTGAATATATAGCATTGAAAGAATATGTGTTTAAGGTGTTTAAGACGAGCACTGTATGATCCATTGTCTATAGCTCACGTATTATTAAATAGTTTTTAGCGCTATTTTGTGACTTCTGCGGGTCCGTTGATACCCACCTTGTGCCACAACACATGGAGGGGATCTGGCGATTATATTAAACAGGTTTAATTAACTAATTAATTAACATTGGCCAAAGTTTGCTACATTTGTAAGAACGTAGACTGGGTCTCATGCGCCTCTGTGTTAAAGATCGTGAGGATCCCGGTTCGCTTCCCGAAGGTGGCTTATTTAAGAGATTTCATCTCAGGCTAGCACGGTCCGTGCGCGGACACCTTAACCCTTTAACCGCCGCAAGCCAAGAAATCCGGGCGCCGCACCATATTGGTAAAAATAACGTAATTTTTGTGGCTTATTGTTAGTTTCGTAATTATTTTTGACATTTGCTGATCACGTATAAACCAACATAACAGCACATATTTACTCAGATCTATTATTGTTCCACAGGCCATTGTCTGTCTGTAGTGTAGGTACAGACAGCCGACAGCTGGAGTTCCAGTTGTCCATGAACACTGTACGACCACTGTCCAGTAGAGGAAGTGCAAGATATATATATAACAATCTTCTCAGTAATGCCAAAGTTCTTGCATTCTGCCGGTAATATCACATCCATGGATGTTTGCGGGTCCTAAAACTGCTTGTAAGACTTCTTCGCTTGTAAACTTCCGTTTCGCCATTTTGTACTCTTACTATAGGCCTACGTCACCGGTTGCATAGCGATCAGACCGGAAGTAGCCGGGGTAAAAAAAAATTCCGTCCAAATATAGCCTATGACATCCTCTGCTAATATAATATGCGCCATACTGCATGAAATACGCCACGCTAGCACTATGCCTGAGTCATTATGTTTATGCCGGATTAATCCGGCGCTAAGGCGTGAGGATTTTTAGCTGGCGCCGGATATATCCGGCATTATGGCGGTTAAGCGGTTAAATGGCGTTGAACCAGTTCAAACGAGTAAGCGGTGATGAATCAATTCGTTAATAAAATTAAAACGTTTAGGTCATAATCGCTATTAAACTTGTATAATTATTTACGATAGGATTTAAACAACAACTTCTTGCATCAAAGGCCGTTGACGTCGAAAGGAGAAAATCTTATACACTTCTAACTGTTCAAGAAACTTTACGTGAGTACTGAATAACACTTTTGACGAAAATAAAGCATCCGTTGTGAGCGATGTAGACGTGTCTATCGAGAGAATCATATTATCCAGGGTTTAGCGACATCTTACGGCTTTCAAGGCCAATGACGTCGATCTTACCTTACCAGAATAAACGTAATCTCGAGAATTATACCTCCTAAAGTAAGCTAAGTTGCGGGAACGAGCTTTTTCACAGGCGCTCAGTCAAAATGAAATCTATAATAAAATACAGCCCGTAAAACAAAAGTTTTTACTATATCCATCTACTATCCTATAATGCGTCTTACGAAGCAGTTACCTCTACAAATATATAGTCCGCGTTCATTTAACGACTGCGGCCAATCACAACGCTGGCCAATCACAACGCTCGCGTATCGGAAAAGGGGATTCCCCGATTCGAAAAGTTTAGTCCCCGATTCTATAAGCTAGCCTTTTTGGGGTAGCTGAAATTTTGATAGAATGAAGTGTGTGCGAGGGCGAGTCTATATGCCAAGTTTCACGACGATTGAATGATTGTAAGTGATCGAACTAGTCGTCGCAAGATTTGACTTTTTAGCCTGTGGCTCAATCAAGCAAGCAAGCAAGCAAGCAAGCAAGCAAGATTCCCGCAAGCTAAAGTAGATGGGTAAAAAGGTATAAAAGGTCAAGAACGGGTCAAGACTTCAGGAGATAAATAGCTAGGAGTGCCTGCAAACGCTTCAAACCACAAAAGATAACCTTTATTAAGTCTCACGAGTTTATTCACAGGCGCTCAGTCAAAACACCACCGATAGGCAGGCTCGGGCAGCCACTGAGATAGAGGATAAGCGATTTGTAGTAAATGGTGTTTAACTGCCTGTTATGAATAGCTACCAGTCTTTCAAGTCGACTTCACTTAGCCATCTGTTCTAATCTTATTTGCGATGATTTTTATTTCACCACAGTTTAACGTCGTCTTATGACATCAAAGGCCGTTGACGACAATACAGAAAATATGCAATACAATCAGAACAAGAAACTTATAGCATCCGAACAACACCATTAAAGGTGTCGAAACAGAGCTTTACAATTTCACTAATATTCAATATTTTTCCAACATAAAGTATTTCATCTCATACTGTCTGTGATCATTATGTCCTGACAAATTTCATTAACTAACAAAGCATACATGTATTATAACTGATTAAGGTATTCCTTTAAACTGTTCATGTACATTAACCAAGCCATATCATTATGCAATATTGAAGAACTAAAGTTGAATGATAGTAATATTGTAATATGAATATTCATTAACCAATAAGTAATGTTTATAATTTTCCAACATCGGGTTCTTATTATTATGACAAAACATATTTTAAACAAAAATCAACAGTCGAAAAGAAGTCGTCCATGGATATTTCGGCAAACAGCATTGTAACACAGTACTGCAATATTATGCAACACAGCAGGCACTCCGATACAGCAACCAAACCAAACCATTTGTAATATATAATACTGTAAAACCAAAGTTGAATAATAGTAACCAGCGTTGCAACCAACATTGCACAATAATAATATGGCAATATAGATATTCATTAACCAATAATTAATATTAATAATTTTCCAACATCAGAATTTTATTATAAATGTTATATGACATAACATATTTAAAAATTAACAATTGAAAGATGTTATCTATGAGTGTTTCAGTAACCAAAATGTACACATACAACCTAAATTAAAGTATAATATTCCAGTTACAACTTGTGAATCACAATAATGCATTATTTACTTCAAAATTATAAAAGTGTATTAATAAAAGACTAATTAAATATTTATATTTATAACTAAGAAATACAACTATTCGCAGGAACAAACTTAAAATATCCAATTACAAAATTTTACCTTTATTGATTATCTTAACTAACCTATACACTTCAATTTGCGATGAAAATCGTCTATTTACAATTTATACCGTCTGTTGTGAGCGTTTTGAAGGTGTCCAGCGAGACCATCGCATTAACCAATGTTTGGAGATATCTTAAGGCTTCCAGTAACATTGACGTTGAACTTACCTTAGTTCCTTAGTTAGTTGCAGTTAAACGACTCTGCTTTTAACATAAACGATTAGCCCGCCCTCCTCTGTTGCTTAGGCTTGGGACTGGCACTACCAGATTATAAGTATTAATACATTAATAAAAAATCACAGTCTCTGAGTTTATAACGTCGGGTTATAGCATTTTAAAGGTGTGTGGTACGAGATGAAAGCGTCATCCCTTGTCCAGCAACATCTTACAGCTTCTAGGGCCGTGGACATCAACCTTAGCTTACCAGATTTATACAACGAACTAATAGTTTCGGTGGCAGGTCGACCTCATTCATAGGCGCTCAGTAAAAAAATCGATAGGTTGGTATATAAGGTCAGAAACGGTTGTGGGTTAAGTTCCGAGGGTCAGGCAGGCAGAGAGTCAGACAGGTTCTTCTTAGTAAGGGAAAAAATGGGACGAAGATCAAAGAAATCAACGAACCCATAGAACCTCAGAAAACCCAATTTAACTAAAAACTCGCTACCAACATCGACAGATTAAAAAACGCATTTCTCATCGTTGACGCCGTCCGCATTCCTCACCCAACCAGGGACCTTGGGTCGTTCAGTTCAATGTAATATATTATGTGCGAAATCTATCTGACAGACTACAAAATATGTTCCTGTTGCGTTTTTGGGCATGACTGATTGGATGTAGCGAACGCCTTAGACACCTTTAAAATGGTGTCCAACAAAACTATATAAACATAGGAAAATGGTATGGGATTAAAATAGCTCTCTGTCTCTTAGACATCTTTATAATAATTATTATGACGTGTTGAATGGGTTTGAACCGGTAACTGTGTAGGGACCGTGAACAAGTCCTTCACTCACCATTGCTCACTGCTCAGTGCCATCGATTGATGCTTGGCCAATCTAAAGTGGCGTTAATAAAATGCCCAGATATAATATTATTATCACATCCATCGCGCGCCAATCCCAAGATGTCGCTAAGCAAAAGATGATGCAATGCACCACTTGGACACCGTTAAAACGTATTCTTTCATTGCTATATATTCAGCCAACGCGTTTAATCGCTGTTTAGAGCTGTAATATGCCAAAAACTAATCTTTTGTCGGCGGCAACGGCCTATGTTGTCATAAGCTGCCGTTGTTAAACTCTGGATCCATCCATCCAATCGCTGGAACCGACCCAAAAGTCGAACTCATACAGTTAAGTCGAAGAGAACGGCCTTTGCGGCCAAAAATGGAGAATAACAACGCAAAACTGCTCTACCATCCGGTGGTGCCAGTCCAAGACTGGATTAATAAGGAGGGCGACGCCATTCATATCTCTTATGAGGGTACATCGTTAAACCGAAACTACCGACGCGAATGAAAATACATGTATATCTAAAGTATACCAAAAGGACATTACGTAGTAGGATTTGAAACCAAAATATATAACGTCTTACGAGCCTTTAAACTCCACCACCGGATGTCTGTGCTAGTGCCAGCCGGTGCCAGTCCCAAGCCTGTATGAAGAAGGAGGGCGACGAAGCTAGTGGTCTATGTTACTACACAGTGTC
>JACEVL010001365.1:0-43699 GCA_020284085.1 Aporrectodea caliginosa
ACGACGTACAATACTACAGGATATTACACGATGACTCAACGGCGCGTGATATTATTCGAGGATTGCCTCACAATGCCTACGCTTTATTAACTCATCAATCGATACTACGGGAATGTTCCCAACGATTACGCTAATGACTCAACGGTGGGCGCACGATCTTTTCGATACCACGGGGATTTCCGATGAGTCATCGATTACACCGTGTCAGCAGCGCGTTCGATCTTTTCGAAACCTTGGGGATTTCCGATAGTTTAAAGAAGCGGCTACTAGTACGCGTGGGCGTGTGATTATTAATAACCTAGGTTATTGTGCAATACGTAAAATCTAACCTAGGTTATGAGAGAATCACATTTTTTTTATATAGCGCCTGTGTAATGTTCCAAAGAAGTCATATTCTAACTACTGTCAAGTACGGCATTGAAGACAGTAGAATAATTTAGCAACCTAAACTACGGGATAACCCAACATACATTAATAAGGGATGTAAAGTTGGGCAGTTAAGCCTTCTTACTCTTTTCTATTAGTTCTACATTTGTATGTGTTAATTTTTGCTACTTGTTCTATGGACATCGTTTAGGTCGATAGATACAGATGATTGTCATTTATTTACTGATGATGGTGGCGATGATGATGATGCTGATGTGATGTAGTGATGATGGTGGTGGTGGTGATATTGATGAGTTCTCTGCTGAAGGCAGAGAAGTTGGTTTCTATGCCGCCCGGGATGAGATGAGTGAGGTGATTTCTCGTTGCCTTCCTCACAGACAATTACGGCTGAGCAACTTGTCCAAGGTCGCTAGGCAGTGGCTTAAGGTAGATTTTGGTGTCACGACAACTCGTCGAACGACATTTCGTCTACGACACTTCGTCGAGCGACAATTCGTCGAACGACATTTCGTCTACTAAGTTATTTGATATTGTCACTTTAAAATGGAAGCTGGATTGATGAAAAAACTGTTTCCCGAAATGGAAGTGGGATTGATGAAAACATTCCTGTGTTGAAATAGAAGCTGAATTGATCGAAATAATTTTTCACGTAAAAATAAGCTGGAAATCAACCTCGATGCATGGATGAAAATAGGTTTCCATTCAACAGAAGCTGGATTGATGAAAATAATCTTGTCAGTAATTAGAAGCTGGATTCCTGAGAATATATAGCACGTTTTAGCGAAACTATAAGAAAGCGGCTTCTGTTGATTAGCCGTAATGGATACAGATACACTAGTAGACGAAATGTCGTTAGACGAATTGTCGTAGACGAAGTGTCGTTATACGAAATGTCGTTCGACGAGTTGTCGCGGAACCGTAGATTTTAGCCTGCGACCCTCCGGTTACAAGGCACAGAGCATACCGCTACATCACCGCCTCCCATAAGACTTAATGGATGATCATAATGTACGTACTGGGAGATTATTGGTAGGAAATGAGTGAATGAAATAAATATGATTGAAGCTATACCGTAGTCTACATTGCCAAATTATTTTGATGTCTTCAATGTACGTACTTTACGTTGGTAAGAACGTACTACACAGTCTACAAAATTAATGTCCCAGATAGCTGTCTTCAATCCAGCTTCCATTTAACCAAAAAATATATTCAATTCAACTTCTTTTTAAGAAAGAAACTACTTCATCAATCGCATTTCTATTTAAGTAAAAAAATATTTTTCTTCAATCCAGCCTCTATTTAAGCAAAGAATTCTCATGAATCGAACTTCTTCTTATGGAAACAATTATTTTAATAATTCCAGCTTCTGTTTTAGTTTCATCAATCCGGATTCCATTTACACAAACAATTATTCCTATCAATCCAACTTCTTTTTAAGTACAGAATCGGTTTAGTCAATCCAGCTTCCATTTAGGCAAACATCTATTTTCATTAATCCAGCATCCAACTTTAATTGACCATATAGGCCTAACATAAATTTGCAACATAAACTACTTTTTTACCATGTTTGGTATGAATGGCATTACAATTTTGTTAGTTACCGTATGTGATTGTTTGGTTGTAAGTTAGCATAATTCAAAATGGCCAAATGCTTGTTTTTGAATTGGAAGAATTTTCATTTTATTTTTGCATATATTTTATATATAATTTTTTTATCTCAGTATAATAGTAAATTATTAGTTCATACAAAAAATAAATTATTTTTAAATCTTGACTACAGCATTGCTCTGAACTATGTCTGTGACATTAAACCTGTAAGAGTTCATACAGAAAGGAAATTATTTTTAAATTTTCACTACAGCATTGCTCTGAACTATGTCTGACATTAAACCTGTAAGAGTTCATACAGAAAGGAAATTATTTTTAAATTTTCACTACAGCATTGCTCTGAACTATGTCTGTGACATTAAACCTGTAAGATAGCTGTTTGTAATAGTGTATAAAACTTTGAGAATAAGAGTGATAGACCTAATCAATATTTAACTGAGACTGTGAAGCTGCAGTATTTTAAGTGGAACTGCAGTGGTTTTCATAAATCTGACTACTTTTTAGCATGAATTCTATTCGTCAATAGTTGTGTCCTCCATTTTGAGTTTCATGATCAATGGGGTGAAGGCGACTGATCAGGTCTCTCCCTCCTCCTTGGAAAAGAGCAATTATTATACCCATACATAAGAAAAAGGACAAGCTAGAGTGCGCAAACTACAGAGGGATAAGTTTGCTTTGCCACAGCAGCAAGATTTTCTCAACAATCATATTGCAATGGATTAGAAAGAGGACTGAAGAGATTATGTCGGAGGCACAGGCAGGATTCAGAGTTAATAGAAGTACAATTGATCAAGTCTTTACTCTAAGGCAACTGGCGGAGAAGTATGAAGAATTTGGGAAAGAACTATACATCTGCTACATAGATTTCCGTAAAGCCTTCGACAGCGTGTGGAGAGAGGGTTTGTGGAGGGTTATGAGGCATTATGGATACCCCGAGAAGATAGTAAGAATCTTGGAAAATGCGTACAAGGACACCTTTAGCGCTGTGAGAGTGAACGGAGAACTATCGGATTGGTTCGAGACCATAGTGGGAGTACTGCAGGGTTGCGTTCTATCGCCACTGCTCTTCAGCATATTTCTGGAGTTGATCATGGCCAGGGCCCTGGAAGGAACAGAGGAGGGAGCTGTGATTGGAGGAGAATTGATAGGTGACTTAAGATTTGCGGATGACATAGCACTGCTGGCGGAGCAGGCGGCGGGACTACCGGAGGTAGTGACAAGAGTGGTGGAGGTGAGTCGAAGGATGGGTATGGCGATAAATGTAGCGAAAACGGAAAGCCAACTAGTGGGCGGCGGAGACAAGAGGTTTACACTAAAGGTGGATGATCAACAGCTGGTACAGACGGACAGCTTTGTTTACCTGGGGGGAAACATCTGTACACAGGGAGGATCGGGGAAAGACATAGAAAGAAGAATCGGATTGGCCAGAGGAATATGGCAGGCGCTGGGAAAGGTTTGGAGTTCGAGAGAAATAAACAGAGGTACAAAGGTCAGGCTATATGAAACGCTGGTGCATTCAGTATGACATAGTCAGCAGGATACAGAACAGACGTCTGCGATACTTTGAACACGTAACCAGAATGGAAAATGACAGATACCCAAAGATAGCTCTCAACGGATATGTGCATGGGAAAAGAAAAAGAGGAAGGCAAAAGAAACGATGGATGGATATGATAAAGGAGGACTGTGGAGAAATGGGCTGGTCGGTACAGGAGGCTACGCACCGGGCATACAACAGAAAGGGATGGAGGTCTAAACGAGCGGCTTATGCGTGCGGGAGCATCGCCAAGGCCATATCAGTCAAGTCTATTCGTCAATCCAACTTGTATTCAACCAATGCTGAAACCCATGCAAAATTGATGGAAAATAATTAAATACGATAAAATACAGGTTTACCCGAAATCGGATTTATGACAATATTTTTTCCATAAATAGACGTGGGATTGATGAAAAGAATTATGCTTAAATAGAATTTAAATTTATGAGAAATCTTATTGAAATAGATGTTGTATTGACGAAAAATAATTCCTGCTTAAATAGAAGCTGGATTGATGAAACGAATTCTTCCATAAATAGAAGCTTCATCAATGAAAAGGATTCTCGACAAAGTTGGATTGATCAAAAATAATAATTCCTCTTTCTGCAAATCCTCATCGGCCTCTCCGATCTTTGGACTTGTCTTACTGCTTTGTCCCATGAGCTAGGACCACTATTGCTCGAACTCGATCCTTTGCCATCATTGGGCCCTCCTTATGGAATGCCCTTCCCTTAACTCTGGCCATATCAGTCAAGTCTATTCGTCAATCCAACTTGTATTCAACCAATGCTGAAACCCATGCAAAATTGATGGAAAATAATTAAATACGATAAAATACAGGTTTACCCGAAATCGGATTTATGACAATATTTTTTCCATAAATAGACGTGGGATTGATGAAAAGAATTATGCTTAAATAGAATTTAAATTTATGAGAAATCTTATTGAAATAGATGTTGTATTGACGAAAAATAATTCCTGCTTAAATAGAAGCTGGATTGATGAAACGAATTCTTCCATAAATAGAAGCTTCATCAATGAAAAGGATTCTCGACAAAGTTGGATTGATCAAAAATAATAATTCCTCTTTCTGCAAATCCTCATCGGCCTCTCCGATCTTTGGACTTGTCTTACTGCTTTGTCCCATGAGCTAGGACCACTATTGCTCGAACTCGATCCTTTGCCATCATTGGGCCCTCCTTATGGAATGCCCTTCCCTTAACTCTGTGTGAGACTTTCTTTTCTGGGCCATTGTCTTCATCTTCATGATAAAACCTATTTCTTCTCTCAGGGTTCTTGCACTGGGAGCGCTACTGAATGGCCATGGCTGTGAGCAGCGCTATATAAATTACTAATTACATTGCATTACATTATCCCCATTTTCAAATTTGCAAATGAGTAACAAATTTACTGGTCAACTGTGTTCTTAAATTAACATTTTCATTTTCAAATGACTAATGAATTCCACGATCATTATTCTGCAATGATTCTTGTTTTTTATATACTTTGTAATTTCATTTAAGGGATTTCAAATGGAATAATCTATATTGACTTGTTTATTGCATGATGCTGGTGTCTTTGGCAGCTGACGTAAACAGAACAAGATCCATTTTCTGAACAGTTGATAAAGCTATTTTTCCAAACTATTTCTCATGTACCTTGTACATTATTCAGTTACATAAAACTTTCTCTAAATATATCTCCAAGTTTATTATTCATTTTGCTCTCTGTTTCTTTACAGTCCAGGCAGTTTGCCCCTTCATTTATATACATGGTTTTCCTCAAAATATTACTATGCACTTATGCACATTTAAATAGTTTTATCTGTGCACATCCATTACTTAAACTGATTTTGGGACAAGTAGATGCCAAGGTGACACTAAACTAATATTGTGAGGATCATAGCTGGACTAGAATCTCTCTGGATATGCTTTTTGGTAAAAGTGCATTTTTGTCTAAGTTTAGATTTTTTACTTGAATTGAAGATCTGAAGTTTCAAGCCAAGAATCCCTAATCAATGAAATTGATACCAATATAAATATTGCTAAAAGAGTTACAATGAGTTCCTACATCAGCATCCATCAACGAACGCAAACTGAAGAAATGCCATACAAGTGCAATCTATGTCACAAAGCATACACTTGCAAGTCCAGTCTTGACTACCACAGAAAAACCCACACTGGAAAAAAGTGTTACAAGTGCAATTCATGTGATAAGGCATTTATACTGAAAACTCAACTGGACTGCCATGCAAGAACCCACACTGGAGAAAAGCCACACAAGTGCAATCTATGTCACAAAGCATATACATCCAAGACCAATCTTGACTGCCACACAAGAGCTCATGCTGGAGAAAAGTCATACAATTGCAATTTATGTCACGAAGCATATGCATGCCAGTCCAGTCTAGCATACCACAGGAAAACCCACACTGGAGAAAAGTCATACAAGTGCAATCTATGTCACAAAGCATATACATGCAAAGCCAATCTTGACTACCACACAAAAACTCACACTGGAGAAAAGTCATACAAGTGCAATTTGTGCAACGGAACATTTCCCAGTAAAAGTAATCTTCTTTGCCATACAAGAACCCACATTGGAGAAAAGCCATACAAATGCAGTTTATGCAAGAAAGAATTTGCACATGAGGGTCAGCTGGACTACCATAGAAGAACCCACACTGGAGAAAATGCACAGGCCTACAAGTGCAATTTGTGTGACAAACCATTTGCATGTAAAATTAATCTTCTCTGCCATACAAAAACCCACACTGGAGAAAAGTCGTACAAATGCAGTTTATGCGAGAAAGAATTTGCACTCAAAGGTGATCTGGACTACCATAGAAGGACCCATGCTGGAATAAATCTACAGGCCTACAAGTGCAATTTGTGTGACAAAACATTTGCATCTAAAAGTAATCTTCTTCATCATACAAGAATCCACACTGCAGAAAAACCATACATTTGCATGTTTTGTCATAGAGACTTTGCAACAAAGCATGATCTAAAATGCCATACACGAACCCACACTGGAGAAAAGCCATACACGTGCAATCTATGTCACAAGGCCTTTGCATGGATGGGCTGTCTTGGTATCCACATAAACACTCATACTGGAAGAAGGCCATAGGTGTGTAATTTGTGCAACAAAAGTTTTTATCACAGAAATAATCTTCTTTGCCATACAAGAACCCACACTGGAGAAAAGCGTACAAATGCAGTATTTGTGAGAAAACCTTTACACGGAAGGGTCATCTGGACTACCACTCTAGAGCTCATACTGGTTTAGAGACAAAGACGAACAATATATGTCACAAAACAGTCAACCTGAAAATGAACATTAACTCCCAAACGGGAGAGAAATATTGCACTATTGAAAATTGCCATTGAAATAGTTTAGCAAAGGTAGGCAGCATAAATACTGAGGATGAAAATTGTGTTGATGGAAAAGTGTTTCCGACGGTAGAGGCCTTGCCTGTAATTTCTGTGAGGGAATGTATAAACTCAAGTCCAGATGAAATGCCTTGTTTTGGAAATCATTCAATAATTACGGTTGATGCAGATGAGTTCGTTTCGAAACCTTATGGCTGTGGATACTGCGATGAGGTGTTTGAAATTGAAAAGACATTTATGGAGCATTGTTATGATCACTTCAGCGATGATCCCCAGAAAGACTTCTTCTTGAACTGATTGAAATGCGACTGTTGACTTACTTTCCATAAACAACGAGGGACGGGTTCAAAGTTCACATAAGTATTATTGACACTGGAGATAAGCCATCAAGTGCTATCTATTTCCCTCCTATATTAAAGGCTGTAAGAGAGACGTCCTCATGGAACGAGAAGACCCCAGACAATAGCTTTACCCGCAGAGGAGGTGGAAGGTCATTTCAAGCATTCAGTATGTCTGCAGAAGAGCTTGTGCTTTCGGAAACGGTTTACATTAGCCCACTTACTTTTTGGGAGAGTAATATGCCAGCCATTATGCGTTTAATCGGTTGATACAGATAAACGTCCTTAAAGTTTTTGGTGCAATAAACAGCTGATGTCACATAGAGGATTATAATTATTATGCAGGAAAGATGGCAACTGGACGCCTGCTTAGACTGACAGGCAAGGATTATAAAGAGAGTTACCAATTAGTAGCTGTTGTACAGCAATAATACTGTTGAATGCGGCTGTGCCAATTTTTCATCGAGTTTTGATGATTTGTGGGACATTTTGTTTAAACTCTTTTTTAAATTTAGACTGTAATCAGCAAAGTTTACACATAAATGGTGTTCTTAAAATAATTTTTATTTGTTAATGACTAATGAGGTCCAAAATCATTTCTTATTATTGTTTTTCATAATATGAATTAATACCTATAATTATACGTAGTGATTTTCATTTGAGTGATTTCAAGTGGAATTAATAATTATCGTATTCTTTATCGTGTGATGCTAGTATATTTTGCAGCTGACATAAACTTGACAAGTTCCATTTTCCTCAGCATGTGATCAATCTATAATTATTTCAAAACTATTAATTTTCTTGTAAACCTGGTACCTTATTTGATTCCATAAAATTATCTATCCCGTATTCAAATACTACAAAGCATCAATTAACACCAATTAGTATCTGTCTGTTATTCTGCAGATCCTAGTCACCGGTTCCGCGACAATTCGTCTACCGACATTTCGTCTACGACACTTCGTCTACAGACACTTCGTCTAACGACATTTCGTCTACAAGTGTATCTGTGTCCATTATGGCTAATCAAAGGCCGCTTTCTTATAGTTTCGCTAAAACGTGCTATATATTCTCAGGAATCCAACTTCTAATTACTGAAAAGATTATTTTCATCAATCCAGCTTCTATTGAATGGAAACTTATTTTCATCCATGCATCAGGTTGATTTCCAGCTTCTATTTACGGTAAAAATTATTTCGATCACTCCAGCTTCTATTTCAACACAGGAATGTTTTATCAATCCCACTTCCATTTCGGGAAACAGTTTTTTTCATCAATCAAGCTTCCATTTTAAAGTGACAATATCAAATAACTTTGTAGACGAAATGTCGTTAGACGAAGTGTCTGTAGACGAAGTGTCGTAGACGAAATGTCGGTAGACGAATTGTCGGTAGACGAATTGTCGTGACACCCTAGTCACCTAGTGACTATCACTTTGAACGCGATGTATACAATGGGTATATTTCACAACCGGAGGCAAATTCAGAAATAGAATTAGGGAAAAATAAAGTCGTGAAAAATTTAAAAAATTTCTTACACAAATATTTTACTAGCAGTCCTGAAGCATATTTGATATTGAGCAGAGCTTAAATTTGACAGATTTGGCCTAATTTTTCATTTTAGTTTTCTTACTATGTGAAACACATACACATTCCTAATTATTTACAACTCCGTTACAACTCCGTTACGTAATAAATACACATCATAATATATATACCGCCACTGTTTATAATTAGTGATTAATTAGTATTAAGTGTGCATTAAATTATTACACAGCAACCTAAACTATTTTTACGACAAATTTTCTACATGTACCATTAAATAAATTAATTTTAATAGAAAATAATGTAACGGAGTTGTAGTAACGGAGTTGTAAAATATTCATAATTAGGTCTCCATGCTTACCGGACGAATTAAGATACAATAAATAGTTAGTTTATAGTGGCGAGGCTGTCAATTTCAATATTATTTTTGAAATAAAAAAAATTATATATATACGCAAAGTGCAATAATTACAGTCACGGAGTTGTAAATCTTTTTTATACTATTACATTACCGGATAAATTTCCGAAAATTGTCAACAGAAGCAAACTTCCATATTGATTTCTTGTTGGTAAATTCAATGCAGGCTGGTTCCCTGCTATCGAAGATGCCAATTCAAAAACCGAGAGTTTTCAATTTATTCCCCAGATGGCAGAAACCCATTCGTAACGGTATTGTAACCAATATTTGAAGACAGACAGTTTTATTTATTTTTTAATTATTTACTTTGTTATTTAGTTAATAAAACCATATAGAGCAATGGATATATGTAAGTTAATGATCTAAAAATTATAAAACATCAGTTAAGCGTTTCAGCTGTTACCCTAACGTAACGTTGAATTGACTCACCATTAGAAAGGACAATGCAATTTCGGGTTAAAATTGGACTTTCTAATTTTTTTTCTCATATGAATCATCTAAATAATATAATATAAATAATTTTTATATAACTAATACATGCCCTACAATGTATTTAAAAATTTTAAATTATAATTTTATTCTCTGTGTAAGCCGTCCAAAGGAGAAGACGGAAATTTATCTAATTTGCCTCCGGTTGTGAAATATACCCGTATAAGCTAACTCGTAGGCCCTAACTTCATGCCGTGGGTCGAGAAGTAACGTACGAGATAACTCGTACCTCAACCTACTGGGTCTAAGTCTGATGCGCATTGGCCCAGGGCTGCCACGCACTGGCCTTGCATGGGCTGTCGCGCCCCGCCCTAGGGCTGGAGCACACCGGCAGAGGGCTGTCATGCACTGAATCGGAGGCTACAGAGCACCAGCGAAGGGCTGTCACGCCCTGGTAATAAAAAATCAATGGTCCCGCGATCAAAGTGTTATGCTAGGTCGAACAAATGAACATCACCTGATACCAGCAATGACGCGCAAATGGTAAGTTAATACAATGACATTTTGGATAGAGCACTCTATAATTGTTTTCCGTTTCAGTGACTACAGAGGAGCCTGAGAAAGATGATTGTGGTGTTGTTAGAGGAGGAACTGAGACTATTGAAAGTGAAAGACCTGCGCAGCTGTAGCAAGAGTTGCGTGTCTGACGAGTCTATAGGGCCTAATGGTGGATCAGCTGCCATAATATTGAAAGCAGTTTTTTTCCAGAGGCACGTATTGTCCTAAGGTTTTTCAGTCTGAATTTAGGTCTCATATCTTCAAGAAATTCAGACCAATATTCAATATTCTGCCTTACAATCTTTCACCCCTACACAAAATCGTCTAGGACGAGAAAGTTTGGAAGGCCGATAATTGGACAGATCTCTGGCAATAATTAACCATTGTGACACGATGCAACGATCATGAGCAAGCGGGTGCTCAGCGCTTAACTTGAAGTAGCGCCTTAAATATGTGCTATGATTTCACGGTCATGATATTGAACGTAGGCCTGTTATTATTGCGCTATTACTAGCCAGCTGGGACTATTTTTACTGAGTAATACTAGTCCCAGGAGCCAGCTCGCAAATAGTCTCTTCATTTCTTTCTACCTAGTATTATTTAAAAGTGAAAAATAGCAATTTTAGAAATATGACTGTCAGTAACTATTTTTTATAATAATTATTCCTCAAATCATAGTTTTGAGCACGTTAAAATATGTTCGCTAGATGACAGGATATACTTACACGAAATCCAGCTTCATTGTCATAATGGTGTAGCACTTAGCTCGTTCGCCATTTTGTGCCGACGTTAGTATGAACCAGATTATGTGGAAATTCCACTTACTATCGAACCTGGTAAGATTATGAACTTTATGTTTGGGGGTAATCCCGTAGTTTAGGTTGTTAAATTATTTCGTGTGGTCAATTTATAGTGGAAGTTGGATTGATGAAATTAGGTCTTTGTTTAAACAGAAGCTGGCTTGATAGAAATAACTGCCTTCGTAAATTGAAGCCGGATTTATTAAGCTACGTCTTTTCTTCAATAGAGGCTGGGTCGATGAAGGTTTTTTCTTAGATAAAAGTCGGAACGGTGAAAGTAATTTTGCTTAAATTGAAGTTGTATTGACGAAAATAATATTGCTTAGATAGAAGCTGGATTGATGAAAAATAATTGCTGCTTAAATGGAAGTGGTAAAGTCGTAGTTTACGTTGCTAAATTATTTGATGTTGTCGCTGTAAAATGGAAGCTGGATTGATGAAAATAATTGTCTCAGTAATTAGAAGCTGGATCCATGAGAATATATCTTTGCTTAAATAAAAGTACCATTGATGAGAAATATTTCTTTCATAAAATAGAAGTTGGATTGATAAAAGTATTTTTCAAATTAAATAGAAGTTGGATTGATGAAAAAATTTCTTAATGAAATGGAAGGTGGATTGATGATAGTTATCATGCACATAGGTAGACTTCTTAGTTACCAACGTCAAGTACGGTATCGAAGACATTAGAATAATTTAGCAACGTAAACTACGACTTTACCTACGGAAACAATTATTTTCATCAATCCAGCTTCTACTGAATAAAAAACTTAATTTCATCCTGCCAGCTTCTATTTGAGGTAAAAATTATTTCGATCAATCCAACTTCAATTTTGAACACAGGAATGTTTTCATCAATCCCACTTCCATTTAGGGAAACGATTTCCTTCATAAATCCAGCTTCCATTTCAAGGTGACAATATCAAATAATTTAGCAACGTAAACTACGACTTTACCGGAAGTTGCATTGATGAAACTAGTTATTTGCTGAAATAGAAGCTGGATTGATGAAGAAAGCGTGTACTTTAGCGTCGTAAATGACTTGCCACTGCATGACGAGTCAGCGTTGGTCGAATACAATTGATGAAAATAATGTTAGGTTAAATAGAAGTGGGATTGATTAAAAGAACATCTGTAGAGACAATACAATACAATACAATACAATGACCAATGACACCCATATTGAAGAAGAGTATGTATTACAAGAGATCAGACATTGACATTACCGTATTTAATTGTTTCAATGATTTCATGATTTATACGGTAATGAACCCAGCTTCTATTTACGCAAGATTATTTTCGTCAAATAGAAGTTGGATTGATACAAGTAATTTTTTCCACTTTAAAGCCAAGATGTAGTGATGATGAAATGGAAGGAGCATTGATGCAAAAATGCATTTTTCATCAACCCTCCTTCCAAGATGTTATTGGTCATTGTATTGTATCTAAAGATGTTCTTTAATCAATTCCAACTTCTATTTAAGTCAAAAATTCTTTTCATCAATCCAAATACCATTAATTTTATCGCAAACAATTATTTTCATCAGTCCAATTTCTACTTGCACAGGAAACTATTTTCATCAAGCAAACTTCCATTTCAGTGGAAAGAATTCTTTTAATCAATCCAGCTTCTATTTATGCAAAGAAATATTTTTATCAATCCAACTTCCATTTTTCACAGCCAGAAATTAAATGGTGACAGGTCGATAGTCCGAAGGTCCCAAAGTTGTAGAAGTTGGATTGATGAAAAGAATTCTTGATTAAATAGAAGTTGGATTGATTGAATATCCTTGCATAAATAGAAGTTTAAATGATGAAGAAATGTTATGGTATAAGTAGAAGTTGGATTGATAAAACTATTTTTTCGATAGAAGCTGAATTTATGAAAAATCATAGTGTAAGAAGAAGTTGGATTGATGACAAAAATTATAGTGTAAGTACAGGGTGGCCCAATATAAAATGTCCCACCCGATAAAATGCTATTTCTCCGCAACCAATTGAGATTTTACCACCAACATTTCAGCATTTACAGAGGAATGATTTTACAACAATTCTCGGAAATTTGACTAAATAATTTGCATAACTTCAAAAGTTACAGCTGTTTTAATATTAAATTTAATTTTTTCAAATTTCCGAAGAAAATGGACAGTCATTTGCAATTTTCAATGTCAAATAAAATCATCTTTCATTACGAATTCAGAAATCTGTTGAGCAGTTTATCTCAAGGCATGTTCGAAGTGTCCACCACTAGCTTTCTTAAAGCTCTAAGTTTTGTTGTGAAGTTCAGTATGGCCTTGTTAACTGAGTCCTGCGGCAGCTGGTCCCATATTAACTGCAAGACTTTTTCAGCTCGTCAATGTTCTTCGGCTTGGGATGAAATGTCTTGTAGCGTTCAAGCATAGCTCCCCAGACGAGATAATGAAGAGGGTTAAGGTCTGGAGAGTTTGGTGGCCATTCATCTTTGCCAATGAATTCACTGCAGTTGGTGGCAATAAAGCCTTGAGCCAACCTTGCCGTGTGAGCTGGCGCACCGTCCTGCTGGAAAATGAAACCGGACGGAAGAACAGACTTGCAGTCTTCAATGAGTCTGGGTAACAGAGTTTCAACGTTAAGTTGAGCGTTTACTTTAGCCTTGTCTGGGAGGAAGTGCAGTCTTCCCTTACCGCCGTAACACACGCCAGCAGAAACCATGACGTGCTTCGCAAACTTGGATCTCTCGACCACCAGGCGACTTTCGTGAATATCGCGCTTTTTGCAGACAGACCAAACGCAGTCGTTGTGATGGTTAGCCGGCGGGTTCAGGTCAAAGTTTTTTTCATCAGTGATAAAAACTTTATGTGCAACAGTGGGTGTTACAAAACAATTTCTCTGTGAAGAAATCTTAAAGAAATAACCATTATTGGACCGTTCATCTGCGGAAATTTGAAAAAATTGAATTTTATAGTGTAAGTGGAAGTTGTATTCATGCTCAAACAATATGCTATAATGGGCTAATAATTAAGAGTACTATATGTCGGATTAATGTCAGACTATAGAATCTTCGGACTATATCGAACCTTCGGACTATTGACACGGAACCAATAAAATATGCAAAAATGTAGGATATGTTCAAGGCAAAATACTTTGGAGGTCGGAAGGATCTTTACAATCTCGTTCTTCGCCCCTCTCTGCCATTGCACTGCGTCCTCTTCGATGCTCTGATCAGCTTTACCTTTGGTTTTCTTCGCATCAGGACCATCGTGACTCAATACAGGTCCGCTGCCTGCATAGATCCCTCTCTATGGAATCGACTTCCCCTACTAGTCCACTGTGACATCCTCTCATCGTCTGTGGTAGTCTTTCCTCTACTTTCTATCATTTCAAATCCTGCCTTTTCTTTTGGGGCGCGCACAGTGGGAGAATTGTTTAAATATGTCAGTGAAATGAAACGTTAACATTGATGGCGGTTTTTGTGCTTAAAAAATCAAAATCTACTACATCGTCATCTGCTCTAAGGCACCATTTTTGCCAATGTTTGATAGTCTCATAAAGGCGCTTTAATTCGACTTAGGACATGTTTATGATATTTCGAAATCATTACATGTAGATGTGCTGCAAAACGCAAGTATTATTTTCATCATTTCAACTTCTATTTAAGTTATAATTAATTTCACCAATCCAGCTACTATTTAAGCAAGAATTCTTTTCATCAATCCATCTTCTATATAAGCAAGAATTCTTTTCATCATTCCAACTTCTATTTCAACAGTAATTCTTTTAATCAATTCAGCTTTCGACTTAAGCAAAATTCTTTTCATCATTCCAAATTCTATTTAAGGAATAATTATTTTTCATCAATCCAGCTTCTATTTCAACAATAATTCTTTTCAGCAATTCAGCTTCGATTTAAGCAAAATTATTTTCATCATTCCACATTCTATTTAAGCAATAATTTTGTTGTCAATGTCAATCCAGCTTCTATTTAAGTAAAAATTCCTTTCATCAATCCAGCTTCTATTTAAGCAAAAATTCTTTTCATCAATCCAATAACCCTTTTGATGAACAGTCCTTTGATGAAAAGACCTTTGATGAACAGTCCCTTGATGAATCGTCCTTTGATTAACAGTCCGCATACCCTATATTTATGGCATACAAAGTAGATTCTCTTTTAGGGGCGCTCTGCCAATCTCTGACATAAATGAATATAAAATTTGAGTTTGTACTGTTATTTTTAGCAAGTACACGAGTAAGACGAGACCTTCAGCTGCAAGACAAGGTCTACTTCTCATTAGTCTTCATCAAACAAATTTCATGGGATTTATCTGACTGCAATTTTCGCTATAGTTAATTATATCATCTTCAGTTAAAGTCACACTGAACTTAACATGGATGGTGTGATATTATACAAAGGCTTCAGCATTTCGTCACAATAGTTTTTCTGTATAACTAATTCCTTACTTCACCTGAAACCCATAGATGAAACGTGAACCCTTCGTGTACACATCTGAAATGCAAATTTAGATGAAGTCGTCGAAAGTGTGAGAAAGTGAGAGCACTGCTGGTGCTCGGGCTGTGACAACAACAATTGCAGAATATTTTAGCAGTGTCAATTACTTTGAAGTGCAGAAGAGCAAGACTCGTGGTTTCTAAATGTTATACAAATTCCAACTTTGTGTGGAACCTGGTATCTGCAGAAGCACTTACGAATCATTTAAAAACTGCACAGATGTCAATCACTTCAGAAAACGTATCATATAAAATCATCTAACAGCTCGTCAAAGAACCCACACTGGAGAAAACAGTGAATGTATTAATAACGTGGCCTGATGGCGAATACGAGAATCCATACAGGAGAAAAACAATACGAGTTCCAGATTAATCAGAAATCATTTGATCATGGTTCTAAACTAAAAACACATCGTAAAACGCATACTGGCGAAAAACCATACATGTGCCAGTTATGTGAGAAACCATTTGTTTATCTTAGTCATCTGAAAATGCACATGAAAACCCATATTGGCGAAAACCCATACATGTGCCAGTTATGTCAGAAAACCTTTTCTTATCCTAGTGATCTGAAAAGGCACATGAGAACCCATACTGATGAAAAACCATACAGATGTCAGTTATGTCAGAAATCATTTAGTCAAGGTAGTAATCTGAAAAGGCACATGAGAACCCATACTGAAGAAAAGCCATACAGCTGTCAGTTATGTCAGCAGTCATTTGCTGATAGTAGTGTTTTGAAAAAGCACATGATAATCCATACTCGCGATAAACCATACAAGTGTCAGTTATGTCAGAAACCATTTTCTGATCAGAGATATCTGAAAAGTCACATGATAATCCATACTTGCGAGAAACCATACAAGTGTCAGTTATGTCAGAAATCATTTGCTCAAAGTAGTCATGTGAAAGTGCACATGAGAACCCATACTGGGGAAAAGCCATACATGTGCCAGTTATGTCATAAATCATTTTCTGATAAGAGATGTCTGAAAAGGCACATGAGAACCCATACTGGCGAGAAACCATACAAGTGTCAGTTATGTCAGAAATCATTTGCTGTGCATTGCAATCTGAAAACGCACATGAGAACCCATACTGGGGAAAAACCATACCAATGCCAGTTTTGTCAGAAATCATTTGCTAAAGAAGGTTATCTGAAAATGCACATGAGAACCCATACTGGCGAAAAACCATATATGTGCCAGTTATGTCAGAAAACATTTGCTCAAGGTAGTCATATGAAAACGCACATTAGAACCCATACTGATGAGAAACCACACAGATGTCAGTTATGTCAGAAACCATTTGCAGTTTTTGAGGATCTAAAGCGTCATATGAGAACGCATTCAGGAGAAAAACCATACATATGCGAGTTTTGTAACAAAGGATTCACAGAACCTGGAAAACTAAAGAATCACGGAAGGACTCATGCAACTGCGAGGCTACACTCACACAATGAACCTTATACCAAGAGCAGTGCTTCAGTGAAGCAGTTTAAACTCGATGCAGGAACACAGCCTCAGGATCTTAAAATGGGAAGTGAAGTAACTGCCAATTTGTCTGATCATTTCATCACATTTGGTAGTACAGGCGTTATATATAAACCAAATCAATGTTTCTCAAAGAACATAATATATCCGGATAGTAGAATTGCAGGTCCTTTGCCAAGAATTAGAGATGGAAAATGTCTGTCTGTTAGCAAATGCAGACCTCCTTTGGATCAAAAAGCGTCTTGGTCAAAATCTTTTGGATGCGGTATATGTGAGGAATTGCTTGAAACAAAGGAAGAATTTCTAGAGCACTGTTCTAGCCATCGATTTTCTCCACCTGACGAGTTAGCTGCTTACCTATGCTGAATTTTGATTTAACATAATTACAGTTGAAAACAATTGTGATATGAGATTACTTAGATAAAGAAAAGTTGCTACATTCTACTATAACTTCAAAATGCAATTGTCCGAGAATGTCTACATCTGACTAAATCTTCATCTTGAACATTACAGTGGATTTATCTGTTTGCATAACTTTTTTGAATGTTGACTGTTTCATCTTTGGCTAAGATCATAATGAACAGTTTTAGCATGTGAGTGTTCTATTACACACAGGTTGGATAGCTTCTTCAGTATTTCGTCATAGTGTTTTATCTGTGTGATTAACTCTTATTTTGTACTCGAAAATGACTGCTACTGACAGATGAAACTTGGAGTCATCTTGTGAGTATCTGAAAAAAAATTAAATGAAGTCGTCGATGATGTGAAAGACTGTACACTGCTGGTGTTGAAACAACAGTTGCAGAAAACTATTACACAGGCAACTACCTTGAAATGCATACTAAAACTCAGGCTTATCAAGGCCATGCAAATTCCGACTTGGTCTAGAATCTGGTTATTTGAGAAGCTCACACCAATTATTTTGAAACTGAACAGATGTCAAGTATTTCACAAACCGTGTGCTCAATTTGTTCACCTGACAGCTCATCAAAGAACCCGTACAGGAGAAAGCAGTGAAATTATCGATTAAATGAATGGCCTAATGGGCGAATACAAGGGTTACGTGATGATCGATCTAAGGTTCGAATTAATTAACAGAATTCTTGCTTAAATAGAAGTTGGACTGATGAAAATAATTTCTGCTTAAATGGAAGTTGGAATGATGGAAAGATATCGCAGTGAAAGTAGAAGTTGGATTCATGCAACGATTTTATGCTGGATTAATGTCGGACTACAGAATCTTCGGACAATCGAACCTTTGGAATATCGACACGACACCAATACAAGAACCCAAATGGGAGAAACGCAATACAGGTGTCAGATATCGGAAGTCTTTAGATCAGGATCATGTAGAGGAGCCTGAGGCTGGTGACGGTGGGTGAGCGGCGGAATTGATGGGGAAAATATCATGGCATCGCGTGTCCAGTAGGCCTACAGTTATCCAGTGCGAAAACTAAACTACATTGTTTCTTCGACGTCACACTTGCAAATGTGGTGCTATAGTAGAATCAAACGGCCATCATGGATTCTCTTGCATCAAAGGAGCGGGAAGACATCAACGGCATGGAATGTTCAACGACGTGATTCGTGATTTGGCGGGCCCCGGGGTCCGATTTGTCAAAAAAGAAGCAGGGGGGTCGGGAACAGTCGGAAACAGTGGCGGATCCAGGATTGCCTATGTGGGGGCAATGGTAATTGTTTTTGAGGGACGCCACGTTCCAGAGTAAAAATGGTAATTAAAATGATAGTATATAGGCTATTTGAAATAACGACATTATGTGCAATAGTTAGTACAATAGACCATAGTATATACTATATATCCTATTAAATACTGTTTGAAATTGGAATTATTTTCAATCTGCTTAAAGTTCTTTCTGCAGTACAGTTACCAGATGGCCCGAACGGGGCGCCATATAGGCCTAATAGGGCGCCGTACTGCAGTGGCCAACGTAACAGCAAGAGTGAGATATATTTTATAAAGTAGCCTACTGATAGATTAATTATGGCAGCGATTCCCAGTCTTTTTCAGAGCATGCATGGCACCCTTACTAACGGCAGATCAGCGGCACCTTTGACCTTAATTTCAATATTTTTCTTCAAGTTAGTCCTTTATTTTACTGATAAGAAACTTTTCTTCTATTAAATATGGGGGTTGCGACTATTTCCACACTATTTTCCGTTTAACCCTAGGGCTACCAAGCTTTTTTGTAACACTGGCTACCAAGGGGGGTTGGTTACCACCCCCTGGATTTCGTGTTTGGTTTCACATATCATAACTTGTAATATAGCAATGGATTCAGCATTCATTTCTGCACGGAATGGTATATTTAGTTGTACATTATGTGAATGCACCTCGAAATTAGGCTACATCACTTTTAACAATGGAACCCATTAATTAGCACTATTTTATATTATTGCGTACATTTTTTACTTTTTTGATAAACAAATATAACATTATGTGTGTTTTGAAACTAATCTATGTATAAAAGATACACACAATCATCCCTACACATGTTTATATAGTATAAATGTACATTGATACATATATATCCATACATACTGTATATATCAGTTTACGTTGTAATGCTGTATGCATCCATTTTCACACAGATTACGCGTATTATTATTTATTTTGATCACTTCCGGTATTCAAAAGACAAAGATGTAGGTATGCAAATGAAGCCCTACATTCCCTCTAAAGAATGGTATCTTTGTTTCTCTTCCAGGAAGACAAATGAATACGCTACAGACAAAAAACCAAGGGGGAGTGCTTCCATTCAGCCATTTTCACGCATATTACGCGTATTATTATTTATTTTGAGCACTTCCGGTTGTCTCAGGTCAACTCAGTGACCATAGAAATGTAGCCCCACATTCCCTCTATAGAATAGTATAATTTGTGTCTCTTAATATTAAATGACGGATAAGATATAGTCGAAAATCTAGGGGGTGGTATCCACCCCTGGTGCCTCGGGTATATTGGGTATAACTTTTGAACGGTGTGAGATATCATCTCACATTTTGCCTCAAAACGTGTGTAAATGAACCCCCTACAGCTACTTAAAAGGTCAAAATTTTATTCCATACGGAAAAAGTTTGAGATGAAAAAAACCTGGGGGTGGCAACCACCACCCCCTTGGTAGCCCGAGGGTTAAAAAATAATTATAAGCCTATGTTAGTTGTGATAAATTTTACAACTTTTTCACATAAAAAGTTGCACAAATGTTATGGTTATACCTTTCTGACATCCAACCTTGAGCAGGTGCACGGGACCCTTTGCTTCCGCGACACTCAGGTTGGGAAGCACTGGATTATGGAGGGAGTAAATATCACTTGTATGAGACAGTTACAATGCAAGTGATTTAATCAGTGGCGTGCACTAGGTATTTTGGCGCCCGGGGCGAATAACGGCAAACGGTCCCAATAGAAATTTCGAATTTTAGCGATACACAGCTAGTCAAACGCTATATTGAACATTATTCAATTATATGAATACGTGGCTCTTACCAGACTCAAAACTTTTCTATCCATGATATATAACTGCAAAGTCTTTGAGAACTTCACAAAATTAACAGGAGCGCTACTTCACTCTGACTGATGAAACTGCTGTGGCATGATTGGATCTAATGTCTTGTTCATGTTAAATTAAATAGGAATCAGTGCGCTTCAAAAGAGCAAATTCCATGTAACTTGTTGCAGCTGCTCCTCGTTTTTCTGACAATTTCTTAAACCTAGCTCCGTTCCGTTTGTGTCGCTTGATTTTAGATAAAGTAAAGCGATGCGCAGACAGTTTTATAAACAACAAATACACATAAAACTGGAATTTCGAATACACAACGTACACACTGATATTCCACGACTTATGACTCAGCGGTCTCAGGCTATCAGCACCCCTGTCCTGGCCTCAGGAAAGGGTACAGGTCAGCAAGGCGTCTACCTAGACTCCTAGAGCCATGGGAGGCTTGAAGCGTGGACCGGGGGTCCTCACCTGAAGCATTATGGTCTACAGCATGGAAACCTGATCCATTGGGCCTGAAAACTGCAAGGGTGTATACAAATCTTGTTGAAAGACATCAACTTTCTTCTTCCTTAGGCCCCTAATCCAAAGCAGATGGTGCTTTGATGCGACACACATATATATATTATATATATCAAACACTGCGAAACAGAGAGACAGAGGAAATTTATTAAAGGAGAAAGTGGTCGAGTAGAGAGAAGAAACAGTACTAGCCTACAGTAACTAAAGACAGAGGTGACCATTATATGTATATATCAGTGCCTAGCCAGTTGGGCTTTCAAAGAGACTAGTAGAGAGGGAGGTAGAAGCTGGGTCAGGCCGAATGGTCATAATGGAGTCATTTGGTGTAGGACTGTAGGTAATGAATTTGAGGGGGTCAAGCCGACCCCCCGGGGGTCGGCCTAAGGCTAGAAGCAAGGGGGTCAATAAGAAGAAGCAAGGGGTCCAACCCCCTGACCCCCGGCAAATCGGACCCTGGGCGGGCCTTCACCAGAGCCAAAATACCGGCCATCAAAAGAGCCCAATGAGGGCAAAAGGCCTGACGGAGTCACCATCATACCTTGGCAGAGAGGTCGTTGCTTGGCGTGGGATGTCACGGTGCCAGAACTCTACCCGTAGATGTCGACTTTTGTTCATAACAGCCACTACTAACGCCGTGTGACTAGTTTGAGTGCGGCCATCTGGCGGACAGGAAATATCGAGTCTTGGCTATGAACATTAAACGCGTCCTATGGTGGAAAATCGACGAATAATTACATTGCCTAAGTAGAATATTGCCTGCGGAGAGAAAAACATCGTATATAATATAAATTGTATTTTAATATAAAATAATCGTAAAAATTGAAGCTGAGCGACATCTGTGGATAAGGATTCAATCGGATAGACAATTATTTTAACGATTAACCAATGCTCTCTATAGTTAAAGATTCCTTTGGTTCATGGGGATTGTGTAAATATAGGCCTAGTATTCTTTCGGTGTCGTTTATAATCGTCATTAGGCGTGTAATTCTTACACCCGCCGATTACCCGCTGTGTAAAACGAAGCGATGATGGTCGTTGTTAAATTGCAGCTAACCAATCGACGAAGGTGGGTCATATGAGGCTATGGTGTAATTTATCGTCCTAGTGACGCGTGTGTATTCGTGCAGGCATGTATATGATTGTATTCATGAGTGCGTGTGTACGTGCCTGTGTGTGCATTATTTTGTGTGTCTGTGTGTGTATGTATGGGTGTATGTATGTTTATTTGTGCTTCGGTGCACATGTGTGTGTGTGCAAGTAATTGTGTGTGTGTGTGTGTGTGTTTGTGTTTGTGTGTGTGTGTTTCTCGGTGTGCGTTTGCGTCTAGCTGCAGAATCCAGTGATTAGCCCTGATGCTCATTCACAAAATGGATAGTGAGTTACGATAAGTTTGGAATCTAAGTCCAGATTGAAAGGTCAGACGTGTAGACCATCATTGTCCTTTGGGAAAAGGTAGTCCCTCATGGAAACCCGGGAACCGCTCTTCCTCCATCATATCTCTCTCTGGCAACCGGACTCGGACCTCCACTGGACTTCGATCTCCGATACAATGTAGCGCTCGTGAATACTTTTGTGCCGTGCGCTTAGCCTCAGAGTAGCACCTTAAAAATTTAGAGTTTACGATTGCGATTTAGAACGTTAATTGTTCATAAATTAGGTTGATTTAGCGATCACTTAAACCACGGATTATCGACCTACACCACTATCAAAACAGGCATAGGCTCTATTATGACGTCAAACCGGTTAACACTGCAAAGAAAATTCCACACCTCTTTTAGGTGCAATAATCGCCCTATAACTACAAGTAGAAGGAGGGTCTGTATTAATTAAAACTCATCAAATCTTGGAGAACCCGGCTATAACGATTACGCTGACCGGTGGTGAGATCACCCGACGAGTAAGAGAGACTGGCCAAACGCTGTCATATGCCGAGGCTAAGAAAATGAAGTCTCTAATGCAATATTATTATTAAAGGATCTGGTAGTTCATCAATATGTTACGGGATCAAAGGGTTGATCGATAGCGTTGTTATTAGTGTGCTAAACTGTCAATCGAAAGGTTGTGGTTCAAATCGCCACCAGGGCAGAAATGTTTCTTTGGTTTTCTGCTCCACCAGTGCCCTCCAAGCCAACCCCAGCTATTATGAGTACATTGACCGTACACTGTCGGTTGGAAGATGAGACGGGGAAGGAGCGGGGTCCATAGTGTAGTGGTAACATCTCTGCCGTGAAGAGCAGTTGGTAGCGGGATCGGTTCCCGTACCCTCCCAAAGGTCCACTCGGCCTATCATTCGCGAGATGGCGGGTTCATAAAAAAAATGTAGGACGTGATGGGCGCTTTTCATGGCTGCTGAATACAGTCAAATTCGACTCCTGTAATAAGTAAGTAAGTAACTAAGAATATCCTTTAATAAATCAATTGCTAACCATTTTTTGTAGGCTACACATATCATAGTAGCAGCAATAATCTAAATTAGCCAGTCTATCTTATTCAAGTCTTATAAATCATCCTATATACTAAATTCATATTCAATCCTACTACATTCGAGCGTTGCCAAGGCAATGGATTTTACGTCATCATTATCCTTTGTTTTTCAAGATGGCCATGTAGTCAAGCGTTTACATTCATACTAATACTTCGATGTATAGGCTCTTCGCATCAGGCTATCAGCGAGAGGAATGACATGGCGATCATGGGCCCTGGAGCGGAGATAATAAACAGAAGGTTTAACCGGATAACTTGTGATCATCCGTTCATACTGATTTGTAATCATCCTGCATTGTTGTCAGTTTGAAATTAAACGAAGATTATTAAGAGGACTGGCTAACCGCCTTCGTATACCGAGGCTAAGATAGTGAAGTCGCTAACACTTCATACCAATTCCTGCCTCAAGGTTAGCTTAATGGACTGATTTTCTTCCTTTTCTGTGACAGCAAAGCTCGTTGTCGTAGGTGGGAAAAACATCGAGTAGGCCTACAGTTCTGACTGCAGTAGGTCTCTAAAATGAACGCGTCTCCTTAACCCTAGGGCTATCAAGCTTTTTTGTAACACTGGCTACCAAGGGGTGGTGGTTACCACCCCCCTGGATTTCGTGTTTGGTTTCACATATCATAACTTGTAATATAGCAATGGATTCAGCATTCATTTCTGCACAGAATGGTATATTTAGTTGTACATTATGTGAATGCATCTCGAAATTACATCACTTTTAACAATGGAACCCATTAATTAGCAATATTTTATAGGCCTATTATTGCGTACATTTTGTACTTTTTGGATAAACAAATATAAGATTATGTGTGTTTTGAAACTAATCTATGTATAAAAGATACACACAATCATCCCTACACATGTTTATATAGTATAAATGTACATCCATACATATACATGTATATCCATACACATATATCGGTTTACGTTGTAATGCTGTATTCAGCCATTTTCACACAGATTACGCGTATTATTATTTAGTTTGGTCACTTCCGGTATTCAAAAGACAAAGATTTAGGTATGCTAATGAAGCCCTTCATTCCCTCTAAAGAATGGTATCTTTGTTTCTCTTCCAGGAAGACAAACGAATACGCTACATACAAAAAACTAAGGGGAAAGTGCTTCCATTCAGCCATTTTTCACGCATATTACGTATTATTATTTATTTTGAGCACTTCCGGTTGTCTCAGGTCAACTCAGTGACCATAGAAATGTAGCCCCACATTCCCTCTATAGAATGGTATAATTTGTGTCTCTTAATATTAAATGACGGATAAGATATAGTCGAAAATCTAGGGGTGGTGGTATCCACCCCCTGGTGCCTCGGGTATATTGGGTATAACTTTTGAACGGTGTGAGATATCATCTCACATTTTACCTCAAAACGTGTGTAAATTGAACCCCCTACAGCTACTTAAAAGGTCAAATTTTTATTCCATACGGAAAAAGTTTGAGATGAAAAAAACCTAGGGGGGTGGCAACCACCCCCTTTGTAGCCCGAGGGTTAAGCTGTAGATGTTTGGCGTTCCTCAGTTGAAATTAATTAACTAGGCCTAAAACTTTGTGTACATACTTACTAAATTTCATAACTGAAGCTAGAAAAAAATTAATGATTGGACACAAAATGCACGTGATCAACTTCGGTTCCGTGATTCGATAATAATCGATGACGTCATCTTGTAAAACAAAGGATAATGATGACGTAAATCCATTGCCTTGGCAACGCTCGAATGTAGGCCGTCCATGTAGACGAGCGTTTATTTGACGATTTCCTCCGAAATTTTCATTTTAAAAGGTCGATTTTTAAATTTATTTTCGGCGTTTTGGACAGGCCCTCTGTTCTGGTAATCCCGTAGTTTAGGTTGGTAAATTATTTGAATATCTTCAATACCGAACTTCATGTTGGTAAGTAAGCAATCTACCTATGTCCATGATAAATATCGTCAATCCCGCTTCCATTTAATCGAAAATCTGTTTTAATCAATCCAGTTTCCATTTCATGAAAAAAATTAGCCAACTTCTATTTAACCAAAAAAATATTTTTCATCAATGGAACTTTTATTTAAGCAAAGAACTATTGTCATGGGTCCAGCTTCTACTTACGGAGACAATTATTTTCATCATTCCAGTTTCTATTGCATCAAAAACTTAGTTTCATCAATCCAGCTTCTATTTACGGTAAAAATTATTCCAATCAATCCAACTTCTATTTAAAGACAGAAATGGTTTCATCAATCCCACTTCCAGTTAGTGAAACAATTTTTCCGCATAATCCAGCTTCAATTTTAATTTGACGATATAAAATAATTTACCAACCTAAACTACGGGATTACCCTGTTCTGAAATAAGAAGACGAACAAGGTGATCGATAATAACACAAGGTATTAGAATCTTCTGTCGTCAAAATATTCGATGGAAGCAAGTCAGCAGGACGGTGAGACAAGTTGTCGATTTTGTTATAGATGAATGGTTAACTGGACGTAGGCCCTATGTGGTTTATTTCGATGGTAATTGCCTACTTGCATACATAGAATCAGGGGCGGCGCCAGGGGGGTTAGAAGGGGCTAAGCCCCCCTACCTGCGGCCCATCCCCCCCAAAAGTGGGAAATCACTGCAAATCACAGGGAGGAGGGGACAAAAACGAAGGTTTTGGAGCTTTAGCCCCCTCCCCCACCTGAAATCCTGGCGCCGGCACTGCATAGAATACATACATGCATGATGTTTGTATCTGTAGACAATTTTCTATTAAGTGTTTCAGAGTTAGAGATCATACTCTTGAAGAAGACTCACTCGAGTCAATCATGAGACGCAGGTTAATAGATAGCATTTACTTCATATATTTTGGCGTATATATTTGTTGCTGATGAAGTATAAGAAGAATGTGTCTTTGTTGCATAAAGCATTAAAAATTCATTTTACAGAAAGAACAAGAGGCATATAAATGCAGTTTATAAGGAGAAGAGCAAGAAAAGAATAAGCAGAGATTTGCAGGAGCAAGTTCTTTCCACTGCTGCGAAGTATCTTCCATTGAAGAATACATTTGACCATTATATAATTATAATTCGATCCTCCCAATATAGGTCTTTCCTTTTTACAACCCATCAAAAATTGCAGCTCAAACAGGAGCGCAGTGTAGGCCTACGACAGACAGACAAAAAGAATACGTACACCTTCGATTGCTGCCATGTGCTTTATGATAACAGCGCTATAGGAGATTAGATTAGAATACAGCTATGCAGAGAGCAAGACAAAGGCAACTTTAAAGCAAAGCCCACAAGATTACATCCAGAAAGTCAGCTCCGTAGTAAAGCCCAAAACAGAAGATGCCAGGTAGGCTTTTCATGTTCATATTCTCGTGTTTTATATCGTAAAGACAGGTAGTTTGAAATTCAAATTCAAATTCTTCATTTTTTTATATATATATGAAAGAAAGCATTAAGACGCACAGCTCGTGAACATCAGAATGTATATTATTTATTAGGGGAGGGCAACGATAAACAATTTTAGTCGAAATTAATCGCACGATTAAAATTTTTAATACCGCGATTAAGTTTTAATCGCATGTTACAATAGATGACAAGTACAACTACTCTATAAAATGGATGATTGAACTTGGACTGTTGGGAATTTTCATAGCCTACGTCTTTACTCATAAGAGTTTGGTTAGTTGCTCTTTAACAACACTGTGTAGTCACACGGATGATTAGCGTCGCACTCCTCTTTTGCCACAGACTTGGGACTGGCACTGCCAGAATATGGAAAACCTATAGGACCATTTCTTTGATGATGACGATGATGACGAAGATGACGATCATGATGATGATGATACGTTTGTTAAACGACGCCGTCTTGTCCGCTGTTATTGTTGTGTTCATTGCGAATGCAAGTTCGTGTTAAAAACATATCAATTTGTCTGCCTCTTTTACCTATAGGGTGATCGGTGCACTTAAAACTGGTGTCTAAGAAATAATCCACTTCACTTCTTAGTCCGGAGCTGCTTTATACAGAATTAATGAAAAATCTGTAAAATTTTTCCTTTTCTTTAACTCATAGAGTGAATGGAAAACTGATGTCTAAGAACAATTATATTTATCGTTTTAGCCCGTAGCTAATTTAACCTTACACCCGTCATAAGCGCCCGTCCGACTGCCTCACATTATGGATATTAATGAAGAAATTGCAGGAAGGAGGATTGACATTATTTAGCCCATCGGACGAGTACTATATTTGTCGTCATCATCATCATCATCGCAATCATCATCATCATCATCAACATCATCATCATCATCATCATCTTCGTCATCATCGTCATCGTCATCATCATCATCATCATCGTCGTCATCATCATCATCATCATCATCATCGTCATCATCATCATCATCATCATCGTCATCATCATCATCATCATCATCATCATCATCATCATCATCATCATCATCATCAACATCATCATCAGCATCACCTTCAGCATCAGCATCACTATCATCATCATCTTCAGCATCAGCATCAATATTAATCAATACGCTACTCATATCGCACTATTTTTATACGTTGAACTTTGGAACTTCTGCTGCGGAGGATATTCAGCTTCATATAATCTCTAATTAGAACTCCGCCACTGATCGTACTCCATCGCTATTGACTTTTTGGAGGTGAGGTGGGGTATGATATACCCCATAGCTATAATGCGCTGTGTTTTCTACGGAAAAAGTGGAACCAGCCTGGATTATTTTTGTCTACCTTAGTGAATGTGAAATACGGACACTTTAGAACAATTTAGGGTACTTTTGAACGCACATTTTTTTATTTTGTTGCATATTAAAAGTGAAATTATAATTTTTCGCATATATACTGATTTTTATGAATTAAAAAAAGTAACGACTCAGTACATAAAAAATGGGCGATAATACATGTAGAAGATATTGCAGATATTAGACTTAGTTCTGCATCGATGAAAAATTGATTCATTATTACGGATAATATGTCATGTGTTCGCAAACGTTACATCTTTCAAGGACCACGAAGATGACATTGCAGAGGTCCGCGTTGGTTCTGTGCGTCAACGCGCTGGCCATTATTTTCACTTATGATTGAAAACAGTTATGTGCTCCCGATAATCACCAGTTTAACTGATAATTGGTTACAGAACCATCGTTTAGCTCACAATAAATGTTATGTAGTTGATATTTTGACTTGCAAGTAAAAATATGTATTGGGTATGTCATACCTCATCTCACCTGAAACGTTACAATGCCTCACCTCAACCCCAAAGGGTTAAATCGTCTTAGGAGGGGCAAACAACCAGTTTAAACTATTGATAACAATAAAACTACTTCCATGAATGATAATTACTATCATCGTCGTCGTTGTCGTCAGCGTCATCATAAAAAGCATCATAACTATCGTGCATTTATTTAGCTGCACTATCTATTGACGAAGCATCAATCGATGACGCTGAGCAATTGTGAGAGAAGGACTTACACTGAGAACTACAGTAAGCAATAAAAAATGCATACAGTTATACAGAAATTCAACACCTCCTCGTGGTGCAACATATCATTGAACGGATATCTTGTTCTTTTCTTATATAAAGACGGTTGAGACCATTTTAAAGGTGTCTTAGGCGACCGGCGGGTATATTCCACAACTTCTGTTCAATCGTCTTAGGAAGGGCAAACCTCAACTTTAAAATATTAGGGGAGAGCGGGGCAAGACGCCCATGCTAACGAATATTTGAATTTTCAGGCATGAAAAATTGATTGAATTGGAAATAAATGGGTGTGGTATACACTGTATGACACCTAATTATTATCACCAAACGACAATACAATAACTCTTCATTTATGAATATTTAAACACAAAAAATACATGCCATGAAAGTGGGCATCTTGCCCCATGCATGGGGCAAGATGCCCTTGGGGTGGGCCTTTTGCCCCAATGAAAAAACACATGTATACATCAAATTAAATTTCAATGTTTTAATGTTCATAACTAAAATAACCATGCTTACTGCTTTTGGTATATTTTCGTGCTATGGACCTAGCAGTTTTTTCTTTTGCTAAATCAGAACATGGTTTCCCAACGTATGTGGTGCAGCAAAAATTCGTATTTGCTGTCTACTCCACACATTCACCACAGATAAAGAAATCATCATCAAATCGTATCGTATTTCGTATCGTATCTAAAAATTTGTAGAGCGCCTCTCGCAGCATAGACTATTCAGAGGCGCTTTCAGCGCGGAAGCCCCGGGGAAAAGAAACGCCTTAAGAGAGCGAGAGGATGCGTGAGAAATCCCAGACATGAGCTTAGCCCGAAGAAGAGGGGGAGGCCATTCCAAGTGGGGGGACCTGTCACAGCAAATGCCCGGCATTGAGCCAAGGCAGATTTAACACGAGGGACAAAGAGGTCAAGACGGTCAGTAGAGCGCAAAGGACGAGCAGATGTTGCAGAGAGAGGCTTATGCATAAAGTCCGAGAGATATGTTGGTGCAAGGCCAAGTTGAGATTTGGAGACCAAGAGAAGGATCTTCAAATGGATACGTGAGGTGATTGGGAGCCAGTGTAGCACTTCAGTCATATAATCTGAAATATGGGAGAAGCGAGGAAGGCGTGCTATGAGCCTAGCAGCGGCGTTTAAGACTGACTGGAGGTGGGGAGTCGCAACTTGGGGAGACCCATGAGGAGCGAGTTGCAGTAATCCACACGAGAGCAGATGAATGCATGCACAATGGTGGTAAAGACGGAGGGAGCGACTGATCGTCTGATGGCTCTCAGTCGTCTCAACTGAAAAAAAGCAAGAGCGCCGTTTGCTTCAGCGCAAACCTCGTGAAACCAGCTTTTACACTTATTACAGGCTATCCACCCAGAGTTCAGTTCAATATCTGCCACGCTCTGCTCAAGAATCCCACAACCTGGACACCTGGAGTGAATGTCTGACTTGTGAAGACCATCAGCTTTCTTCTTTAAATGCTTGTCCTTCTTAAGTACCCTTCTTGCTTTAGGCCTGGGCGAACTTGCTTCAGCACACATATTCTCAGGTTTTTGGTTTCTGTCTTCATGGCATACTCTCTTATTATTAGCCTTGGGTCTACTTGTAGAATTTTTCTTCCATGATTTAACCACTTCTTTAGAAGTTTCTAGTGCCACTCGCTTTTCAAGTTTCTTAGATTTTTATTCATCTCACTGCGCAATATTTTCCACGATCGGTTTTTTTCTTGTACGACCTAACCATTTCTAATAGAAAAACAACCACAATAGGCTGATAACACTCCACAACATGACTATTATTAACCTACACGGACCTTCCAAGTTTTATAAATATAATGCTATGACGGGGGTAACATGCCCAGGGGGGCAAGATGCCCAGGGCGTTTTGCCCCCGAACGGGAGGTTGTAATGCAACATGATTCTAAATTATCGTCCACACGTAAAGCGAAAATTTATAACAGCATAAAGTTCGCAAACGGTTACTAAACACACCAGATTTATGACACTATTGAAAAAAGATTCTACTAATCGGAAAAATCTGTAGAACTGTTAGCAGTTTCATATAGCACAATCATTAAAAACAGGGTAAAGTCGTAGTTTACGTTGCTAAATTATTATAATGTCTTCAGTGCCGTACTTGACGTTGGTAAGTAAGCAATCTACCTATGCGCATGTTAACTATCATCTATCCTGCTTCCATTTCAACAAGAAATTTTTTCATCAATCCTACTTCCATTTAAATGGAAAAAAATACTTTTATCAATCCAACTTCTATTTCAAGAAAGAAATATTTTTCATCAATGGAAATTTTATTTAAGCAAAGATATATTCTCGTGGATCCAGCTTCTAATTACGGAAACAATTATTTCATTAATCCAGCTTCTATTAAATTGACAACTTAATTTCATCCATCCAGCTTCTATTTACGGTAAAAATTATTTCGCTCAATCCAACTTCAATTTTCAACACAGGAATGTTTTCATCAATCCCACTTCCATTTAGGGAAACAATTTCTTTCGTCAATCCAGCTTCCATTTCAAAGTGACAATATCAAATAATTTAGCAACGTAAACTACGACTTTACCTATACAGAATTTTAGTTATACCGATGGCCCAACAGTTTCAATGTCGCATAAATTGATATCAATATGCATGAGGCTGCATCTGACCCCGCATGGGCGTCTTGCCCCGCTCTCCCCTAATAACAACAAAACTACCACCAGGAAAGATAATTACTATTATCGTCGTCGTTGTCGTCAGCGTCAACATCATATTCATCATTACTATCATGCATTTATTTAGCTGCACTATCTATTGACGAAGTGTAAATCGATGACGCTGAGCAATTGTGAGAGAAGGACTTGCTGAATGTTCCAACACAACAACCGTCTCAGGGAGGGGTCAACGAACCCGTGCTTTCCGCATTACAAAGAGAACTTTAACCAATTGCGTAAAGTTATACAAAAATTCAAACCCATCCTCAGATGCAAACATGGCAATAAACGCTAAGCTTGTCCTTTCCTTGTATAGATACGGTTGAGGCCGTTTTAAAGATGTCCTACACAATATCAAAATCAGAAAAGGTCTTCGAACACGGACTTTCCGCATTACAACATTACATTGCTACAACACCAGCAGTGCCCTTTTGCTTAAGTTTAACTGTTCTAAATCTTACTGCATACAATTTGGTAAAGGGTGTTCCAAGTCAATTGACATGATGTCTTTGGGTGATAACTCAATCTCCTGGGTTGATTCCCTTAAGTATTTGGGTGTACATTTTATGGGTGGCCGTAGAAATGTATTGTTTGACATTGATCCTTTGAAGCGATCGTTCTACCGGGCATGTAATTGTATTGCATCTCATGCCTCCAATTTAGATGAAATTTTACATCTCCACTTACAAGAGACCTACTCCTTGCCCCTTTTGACCTATGCTCTCCCTGCCTTGACTTTGTCAGCAAGACAATCTAATGAATTAAATGTATGCTGGAATTCTGTATAATTATCGTCTTATATTTGGGTTTAATAAATGGGAAAGTGTTAAAAGTTTCATTAATGGACTGGGTAGGCTGAATTTCACTTTCCTGGCGAAATTACGCCGTTTTAAACTGTATTTCCATTTAATCTATTCTGAAAATGTTGCCCTTTATAATCTGTTTTGGACATTCCTATTAGACAATTTCCATAATGATGATTGCCTTGCCTTGGTATTCATGAAGAAACATGATGCCATTACACAATTGTATAATAAGTTTGATGACTTGTGTACACAGAGCTGAGCTTTTGTGGTCTATAATTGATGCTTTCTGGACTATAATTAATGCTAGATGTTGCCTTTGTTTTTCTCATTTTTGTATTGTTTAGTTATTGTTCTGCCCCTGTGGCGTAATAAAGTGTTCATTACAATGAGAACTGTAACCATTCGCGTACAGCTAAACACAAACTCAACACCTCCTCAGATGCAAACATGGCATTAAACGCTCTAAGTGCCCTTTCTTTATACAGAGACGGCTGAGGCCGTTTTGAAGATGTCCTACACAATTACCGTCTCAGAGAATGGTCTTCGAACCCGAACTTTGCGCATTACAATGAGAACTGTAAGCAATTTCATACAGTTACACAGAAATTCAACACCTCCTCGTGGTGCAACATATCATTAAGCGGATATCTTGTTCTTTTCTTATATAAAGACGGTCGAGATCGTTTTAGGCGAATGCGGCTCGAACCCGTACTTTGCGCATTACACTGAGCATTACACCTCCTCGTGGTGCAACATATCATTGAATGGATATCTTGTTCTTTTCTTATTATTATAAAGACGGTTGAGATCGTTTTAAAGGTGTCTTAGGCGTCCGCGGGTATATTCCTCAACTTCTTTTCAATCGTCTTAGGAAGGGCAAACCTCTACTTTAAAATATTAATAACAACAAAACTACTACCAGGAATGATAATTACTATCATCGTCGTCGTTGTCGTCAGCGTCAACACGATGATCATCATTTCTATCATGCAATTATTTAGCTGCACTATCTATTGACGAAGCATCAATCGATGACGCTGAGCAATTGTGAGAGAAGGACTTGCTGAATGTTCCAACAGAACAACCGTCTCATAGAAGGGTCTTCGATTCCGTACTATCGCATAACAATGAGAACTGTAACCAATCGCGTACAGTTAGACACAAACTCAACACCTCCTCAGATGCAAACATGGCAATAAATGCTAAGCTTGTCCATTCTTTATATAGAGACGGTTCAGGCCGTTTCAAAGATGTCCTACACAATTAGCGTCTCAGAGAATGGTCTTCGATTCCGTACTATCGCATAACAATGAGAACTGTAACCAATCGCATACAGTTAGACACAAACTCAACACCTCCTCAGATGCAAACATGGCATTAAACGCTTTACGTGCTCTTTCCTTGCATAGAGACTGTTGAGGCCGTTTTAAAGATGTCCTACACAATTTCCGAATCAGAGATAGGTCTACGAACCCGTACTTTCCGCATTAGAATGAGAACTGTAAGCAATCGCGTACAGTTATACAGAAATTCAATACCTTCTCGTTGTGCAACATATCATTAAACGGATCCTGAACTTCTTTTCAATTAAGTGATGCCTCATGCCTCTGGCTGATAAGGCTTTAATTTGTTTTTCTTGAAGAACGAAAAGTTTGTTGCGTTTATCCACAAGATGAACAATGTACTGATATCTTATACCTTATCCACCTCAGTCCTCACTAATACAAGTATGTGTAAATTAGGGAATGACACTTATTTACTAAATTTATCTAAGTAATAAAAATCACGAAGAAGACAAAACACGAAATATTCAGGATACATGAAACTCTTTATTACACGTTTATCTTTCACAATGAAGAAACACAACATACAACACTCAATCTAAGTAGGATAAGCTAACTATTTTCATGAATATGATACATAATGAATGCAAATGACAATAAATTATATAAGCATCAAGAGCCTAAAATAGTCTCATAACCGCTCTGCTAAATATCAAGTCCAGCAGAAGTATCCGTTAAGAATAATTTACTAAATTTAACAATAAATCTGTCAAGCAGTTGAATCCAGAAACGAAATACTCTATTGAATTTTAATAATTATAGAATAAGAGTTCATTCTGATGACCTGCAGCAAATCTACAGTCTTACAATCATGCGAGAAGATGGCAACAGATCAGTTACGTGGAGTATACATGTATAAGGAGTATCCTCTGGATACTCTACATCAAAATGCTACTATCTAAGCATTCTGAAATGAAAGTGGTACAAAGTAACTATTCATGCATCTATGTATCCCAGCACTTCTATAGCTATTTTTTTTTCTCACATTACAGTTGTTTTCAACTGTAATTATGTAGTGTCATAATTGAGAGCAGATCAACAATTAAGTCATCAGGTGGAGAAAATCGATGGCTAGAACAATGCTCTAGAAATACTGTTTCTATTTCAAAGAGTTTGTCACATATACCACATCCAAAAGATTTAGACAAACACGCTTTTGCTTCCGCAGGAGATATCGTTTCTCAAAACGATTCTCTTTGGTTGTGTATATTGATGTCTCTTGAGGACTTGAAGATGATAGCGAGGCCTCCACCAGCAATGGAGCGACCGGAGGTTCCGCGGCAGTGGACGTGTAGACTGGAAAATCCATCCGAAGCAATGTCTCTATATACTGATACAGTCGAGTGTTTAGGCAGCGATTCGTCTTTACACAGTGCTATGATGTAAAGATGTTCGTCTATGATCCGGTCGTGTATGATGACAGATCGACGACGACGGAGAGCTGACCGAATAAATTCAGATTATTGTCAAAGTATTCGGAAATGAAATTGTCGCAAGGTAACTTTTCATGTATGTACGTAGGTCCTATCCGAGATCTTCTACAGCACCTTTTCTTTATCAGAAATTAAGATTGTTTTCCACTGTAATAATGTGGCATCATGATTCAGTGCAGGTCAACAACTAAATTGTCAGGTGGAGCAAATCGATGAATAGAACAATGCTCTAGAAATTTCTAAAGAATTCCTTGTTTCAGAGAAAGAATTTAATTCTTTCTCTGTCTTCACAAATACCACATCCAAAAGATTTAGACAAAGACGCTTTTGCATCCAGAGCAGATTTGTATTTGCCAACATATGCACATTCTCCATCTTTAATTTTCGGCAAACGACCTTCAATTTCACTAGGATCCGGATATATTTTCTTTGAGAAACGTTCACCTGGTTTGCCAATAACGCCTCTACCACAAAATGCGATGAAAAGATCAGATATTTTAGCAATGACTTCACTTCCCATTTCAAGATCCTGTGGCTGTGTTCGTCTATTGAGTTTAAACTGCTTCGCTGAAGAACTGATCTTGGTATAAGGTTTATTGTGTCTGTGCTGTATCTCATTTGCATGAATTCTTCTGTGTCTCTTTAGATTTCCAATTTCGCTGAATCCTTTATTACAGACCTCACATGTGAAAGGCTTTTCTCCTGCATGAGTTCTCATGTGACTCGTTAGTGCACTGCGTGCTGTAAATGGTTTCTGACATAACTGGCACATGTATGGTTTTTCACCAGTATGGGTTCTCGTGTGCGTTTTCAGAGAACTATGATCAGGAAACGATTTCGCACATAATTGGCACTTGTATTGTTTTTCCCCAGTATGGATTTTCATATGCGCTTTCATTTGACTACCTTGAGCAAATGTTTTGTGACATAACTGGCACCTGTATGGTTTTTCGCCAGTATGGGTTCTCATGTGTATTTTCAGATAACTATCTCGAACAAATGATTTCTGACATAACCGACATCTGCATGGTTTTTCACCAGTATGGGCTCTCATGTGCGTTTTCAGTGAACTGTGAACAGAAAATGATTTCTGACATAACTGGCACAAGTAGGGCTTTTCCCCAGTATGGGTTCTCATGTGTATTTTCAGATAACCATTTGTAGAAAATGATTTCTGACATAACTTACACTTTGATAGTTTCTCGCCAGTATGGGTTCTCATGTGCATTTTCAGATGACACGGATCAGCAAATGATTTCTCACACAACTGGCACCTGTATGGTTTTTCTCCAGTATGGGTTCTCATGTGTATTTTCAGATAACTATCTCTAGTAAATGATTTCTGACATAACTGACATTTGTATGGCTTCTCGCCAGTATGGGTTCTCATGTGCGTTTTCAGATGATTATGTACAGCAAATGATCTCTGGCATAACTGGCATCCATGTGGTTTTTCTCCAGTATGGGTTCTCATGTGGATTTTCAGATAACTATCTGTAGCAAATGATTTATGACATAATTGACATTTGCATGGCTTCTCGCCAGTATGGGTTCTCATGTGCATTCTCAGTTTATTACGATCACCAAATGATCTCTGGCATAAGTGGCATCCATGTGGTTTTTCTCCAGTATGGGTTCTCATGTGGATTTTCACTTGGCTACCTTGAGCAAATGATTTGTGACACAACTGACATGTGAATGGCTTTTCCCCAGTATGTGTTCTCATGTGTACTTTCAGAGAACTATGATCAGCAAATGATTTCTGACATAACTGGCACATGTATGGTTTTTCTACAGGATGGGTTCTTAAGTGCCTTTTCAGATTACTACGATCAGTAAATGTTTTCTGACATAACTGGCAGCTGTGCGGGTTTTCGTCAGTATGAGTTTTCATATGGTCTTTCAGTTTACAACCCTTCAATTGTTTTTCTCCTGTATAGGTTCTCGTATTCGCCATCAGGCCACGTGATTACTAATTTCACTATTTTCGCCAGTATAAGTTCTTTGACGAGCTGGTAGATGATCGCCAGGTGCATACGGTTTCTGAAATAAATGACATCTGTATGTTTTTAAATGATTAGAATATGCTTCTCCTCACACAATTCTAGACAAAGTTGGAATTTGTATGGCTTTTGATAAGCACTAGTTTTGGAACGCACTTCAAACTAATTGCCTGTGAAAACAGTTTCTGCAATTGTCATCGTCATAGCTTTTCCAACACCAGCAGCGTCCAGTTTCTCACATTTTCGATGACTTTATTTAAGTGTGTATTTCAGATGCTTACAAGAAAGGTTCATGTTTCATCTATGAGTATTAGTTATTCCTCAACTAAAGTAACAAATTAGTCACACAGGAAAACCTTTCTGACGAAATGCTGAAGCTATCCAACCTTTGTATAATATCACACCTACATGGTAAGTTCAGTGTGACTTTAACTTAACACGAAATAAATCCCTTGTAATTTGCAAGATTAAGATTAATTAGATGTGGACCTTCTCTTGCAACTCAATGTCACTCGTCTTCTTCGTGTTGGCCCACTTGATAAAAAGAACTGTACAAACTGAATGTTTAAATTAATTCGTTTCAGAGATTTATATAGCACCACTTCTGATAATCTACTTTATATGCTATAAAACGTTTTTTAAGTTTTTTATTTTTTCTCCAAAAACGTCGTTTTTTCCTTTTTTATTTCTCGTCACGTTTAATTCTGTTTTTTTTTAAATTTTTTTCTGTGTAACTTTATTTCTTTATTTACTGTCTGTTACTATTTGTTTACTTTTATTTTTGTCTGATATCCCTTACATTGTCTACGTCCTTTCAAGGATTCATCTAATTTTCGTCACTATTTAGTGTCATCACTGGCTCCCCTTCAAATTACCGCCCTATCTCAAACTTGTCTTTCCTCTCAAAGCTTCTTGAGAAATGTGTGTCTGTACCACTGATTCACTACCTTGACCTACACTCTCTAATGCCTCCTCTTCAGTCTGGATTTAGGAAATTTCACTCGACAGAATCTCTTATGGTGAGTCTTCTGGCTGATATATTTCATGCCGTTGATCGTGGCCATGTCACTCTACTTTCCCTCTATGACATTAGTGCCGCTTTCGACACTGTTGATCACACCATCCTTCTTGACCGGCTCTCTAACTCATTTGGGATTACTGATTCTGCTCTTCTCTGGTTCCGCTCATTTCTTTCTGGTCGCTCCGTCTCGGTAGTTTTTGGTCCCACCCGCTCTGCTTGGGTTCCCCTCTCTTACGGCTTACCTCAGGGCTCGGTTCTTGCTCCTCTTCTGTTTGTCCTATATACTTCGGATCTGGCTGGGGTCCTTGGTCCACTGGGTGTCCTATCCCACCAATATGCTGATGACACGCAGGCTTACCTTCATGGACCTGCAGACACAGCTGCTGTTATGGTCGAGCGTATTCTAGAGGCTTCAGCTGCTCTTGACCGATGGTTATCCTCAAATCGCCTTCGTCTTAACCAAGACAAGACTCAGTACATATGGCTCGGTGGTCGTGCCCAGCTTGCCAAGGTTGATGCTGACTCCCTTCGTCTTCGGTTTCCAAATATGCACTTCTCTTCCTCTGTCCGTGATCTTGGATTCATTCTTGATCCTGTCCTATCTCTGTCTGATCACGTAAATGGTGTCTCTTGTTCCTGTTTCTACTACCTACGCCAACTCCGTGCCATCCGCCAATCACTACCACTGCACGCCATCACGACTTTGGTCCATGCATTGATCTGTTCCCGGATTGATTATGGGAATGCGGTGTACATTGGTCTCTCCTCTACAAACACATCTAAACTTCAGTCCATTCTGAACGCTGCCGCCCGCCTCATAGGGGGCATTGCAAAGTTGACCATATCTCCTATTTTATCCGTGACTCCCTTCACTGGCTACCCATCCGCCAGCGCATCCAATTCAAGGTCTGTTCCCTCATGCGAAGCTGTCTTGCTGGGTCTGCTCCTCACTATCTTAGGGCCTTTTGTACCCCAGTATCTTCTCTGCACAGTCGTCCCTCCCTTCGGTCCTCGGCCCGTGGTTACTTGTTGTCCCGCACCAGTGCGTACTTCTATGGCCCAGTCTAGGAGTTTCGCTATTGTTGGTCCCAATAGCTGGAACCAGTTACCTCAGTCCCTCAGGACTGACCTTTTTTCTATTTCTTTTGACCAGTTCCGCAAGCGCCTGAAAACCTCCCTTTACCAGTGAAGAAACTGGCTCGGGTCGGGAGCGCCTCTGTTTTGAGTGGCGCTATATAAATGCTTGATTACGATTACGATTACGATTACGATCAGTTGAGAAATAAATAGCCCAGTACAGGAAATAAAATTGGTAAAGATGTAGTTTACGTTGCTAAATTATTCTAATGTCTTCAATGCCGTACTTGACGTTGGTAAGTAAGCAGTCTACCTATGTGCATGTTAAGTATAATCAATACAGCTGCCATTTCATCAAGACATTTTTCATCAATCAACTTCCATTTAATTCGCAAAAATTACTTTTATCAATCCAACTTCTATTTGACGAAAGAAATACCTTTTTCATCAATGGAACTTTTATTTAAGCAAAGATATATTCTCATGGATCCAGCTTCCTAATTACGGAATCCAATTATTTTCGTCAATCCAGCTTCTATTGAATCGAAAACTTAATTTCATCCATCCAGCTTCTATTTACGGGATAAATTATTTCGATTAATCCAACTTCAATTTTGAACACAGGAATGTTTTCGTCAATCGCACTTCCATTTAGGGAAACAATTCTTTCATCAATCCAGCTTCCATGTCAAAGTGACAATATCAAATAATTTAGCAACGTAAACTACGACTTTACCATAAAATTTATAGCAGTTATTTGAATTTCTAAGTTATTCAAAATGCGAAATGTTGTGTTTGTACTCAGTAATCTTTGATTGACTGATAAACTGACGGATATTAGGGCCTACTCCATATCAAGTTCTTATATAAGTCAGAATTGTAAGTAGACCTACAATTTTTAAGTATCGTATCGTATTCAAAGTACTTGTAAAGCGCCTCTCGTAGGGTGAACCGTTCAGAAGCGCTCCCAGTATGCTAAGCCCCGCGAAAATAAACAGGTTTTGAGAAAAGCGAAGGAAGAAGAGAGACTACCAGAGAGAATTTTAGAGCGAACAGAAGGAGAAAGAGCATTCCAAAGAGAGGGACCAATTGACCAATTTAAGTACACTCTATACTTACAAGGTTTAGTTTTTAATTGCTCATGTCAGCATGGTTTTATGTGGACTTTATGTCTTCAATTTAAATTTGAAAAGATTTGAATATTTTTAATTGATCAATTTCTTTTTAAACCAAACTTATGAAAAAAAGAAAATAATTGTTGTAGATTACTGTTGGCCTACTTGGTGCTTCCTAATAAAGTTATGTTATTTGCTGATTAAAATTAAATTGTGTAGACAAGGTTTTTAATTTGAAAATGCAGTAAAAGATGTAGCAAAGTCAAATTACTTTCTTTTCCGTTTTTTTTTCTCGTTTTCCGTTTTATTTTTTCCAATAAATCGACGTTTTTTTCCGTTTCTTATTTTGATTTTACCGTTTTTAAGAACTATGGTTCAAGAGATGGAACCATTATTATATAGTACAATTTGTCAAAGATTTAAATTATTGGTATCAATAATTGATACGTCAATAATATAATACGGCCTCGAATTCAAGAATTATGTACTACTCTTTAAGAACAACATTTATGTTCTATACCGTAAATTGTTTATGGTATAGGACACGAATCTTGTACAGAGGGTAGATGTTCATGTCTTGATGTATTTGCTGTGACTCTAACCATAGTGAACCCTCTTGAGCTTCTGCATAATTCGACAGTTAGCATCGAGTTACAGGACTCCACAGGTATGTGGTACCTAATTCTGTGCAAGTCACAATAATATGCATATTTAAAATAGCGCTAACATAGTTGATAAGGTGTCACGAGATCATATGATGCCTAGAACAGGTTGATTTATGTCAAATGACTTAAATCTTCCATTATATTTTGTAAATAAAAATTGCACCAATGGATTTGATGTTAGATCTTCGGGAAACATGCACACACAGAGACACCGTACACGTTTTACAATTCACCAGATGAATCCAACACCATTTATGTTATGCACGTCTCCAATCTCAGGCAACAAATAATGGTAATAAATTATAAGCATCGTTGGAGGCTGAAAGTGTACAATGCTAGCTAATATTTAGCGGGGAAACACCTGCAGTTTCCATTTAAACAGTGCGGCTCCATTCTCTTATGTGGCTGTGTAAATGGAAGCTTGACTGATGAAAACTAATTGTTTCCGTAAATAGAAGTTGGATTGATTAAAAGAATTCTTTACCATTAATAGAAGTTGGATTGATGAAAAGAATTTGGTAAGCATAAAGTTTATCGTCATAAATGACTCGCCATTGCATGCGTTTCATTGTTGGTCGAAAGTTGGATAGACGAAAATAGTTGTTTCTAAATAGAAGTCTGATTGATGATAATAATTTTAGCTAAGATAGAAGTGGGATTCATGAAAAGGATCTTGCATAAATAGAAGTTGGACTGATGGCAGTTATCATGAAAATCATTTAAATAATTAAATACGCTACAATACACTTCTACAAAATCGAGCATATAATATTATTGCAATATTTCACTAATTCAGTAAATAATTCACGATCATTTTGGGCACGGGTAAATGCTGATTTGCTGATTGCTGATTTGCTATGGGTAAAATGCTGATTAGAAAATGCTGATTGGTCAGCATTTTACCCACCAACCGAATCAGCAAAGCAAAGGGTAAAATGCTGACTGAAATCCAGGCAAGTACTGATCACAGGTCAATACACTGTTGTCTTCAAGATTGCTTTAATTAACACATTTGAAGCTGTTAATTATTAAGAGATTGAAGTCCAAACAACTGCTCAATGATCAAAGAAGACTGTGCACTTTGTTGTTTTCAAGATTGTTTTAATTAACAAATAGGACGCAATTAATTAAGAGATTCAAGCCCAGGGAGGCAGTGACCAAAGAAGACATAATTATAGGTTCCGCGACAACTCGTCGAACGACATTTCGTATAACGACTTGCTTCGTCTACGACAATTCGTCTAACGACATTTCGTCTACTAGTGTATCTGTATCCATTACGGCTAATCAACAGAGGCCGCTTTCTTATAGTTTCGCTAAAACGTGCTATATATTCTCAGGAATCCAGCTTCTAATTACTGACAAGATTATTTTCATCAATCCAGCTTCTGTTGAATGGAAACCTATTTTCATCCATGCATCCAGGTTGATTTTCAGCTTATTTTTACGTGAAAAATTATTTCGATCAATTCAGCACCCATTTCGACACAGGAATGTTTTCATCAATCCCACTTCCATTTCGGGAAACAGGTTTTTCATCAATCCAGCTTCCATTTTAAAGTGACAATATCAAATAACTTAGTAGACGAAATGTCGTTCGACGAATTGTCGCTCGACGAAGTGTCGTAGACGAAATGTCGTTCGACGAGTTGTCGTGACACCATAATTATATACTTTGTTGTTTTCAATCTTGTTTCAATTCACAAGTATGAAGCTGTTAATTAAGAGATTGAAGTCCAGGCAAGTAGCCTAGTAGTCAAACTTTGTTGTCTTGGATAGGGTATTTTAATCAACAAATGAAAACTTTTAAAGACTATAAATACCCCAAATAATTGTGTAGCTTATTATAAATTCTGAATTTTGGAGAGTTAAAATACATTGGATCAATGGAAGAACTGCAGGCATGGGTGATATCTATGAGTGTTTTTAATAGTCAGTCAGTAAATGCAATTGTTAATCGACTGATAGATAGATCAGTTTGTGCCGAACTATGCTTGGCACTGTTTCGCGCCAATAAGTTTCTACTGCGCAATAGATTGGCGCCTTAATTTCTGCTGTCGGTCAACGCTGTAAAAGGCGGCAATTATTGATCGCTGCTGGCTGAGCGCGCGCTTTCTAGGCGGGAGCCGACGCCTATATAAAGGAGGTCCGCTGGCACGCATCAGTCAGTCTGCAGCTCAGTCGATATTGATCGGTCGTCAGCGTTAGTCGATGCCTGCCGGCCTGCAGTTGAGTCGTGCAAGTGAGAAAGCCCGCCACGATTTTGGCGCGAAAGAGTGGCGCGAGCGACAGCGCTCTGTGTGGCTGAGTCTTAAGTAGTAAGCGCAACGCAAAGGGAGAGAACATCAACCGCTCATCAACCTGGGGTTGTTGGTTCGACGCCTGCTGCAGTGCGACGAAGACGTTCTACATTGCCGGTGGCTTTGTGGTGTTTCTTCACCTTCGTGGTTTGGTGTAAGGTCAGAAACACAGAGTATCGTATTTGTATTTTGTCTTTAATTCAAGCGCTAAATGA